>JAOUZG010025633.1:3612773-3647158 GCA_026289955.1 Argiope argentata
TTTTTTTTTTTTGAAATTTTTATTAAAATTGGTGCTTTTCATGATAAATCTTGAAAATGTTATTGAATAATATTTATCTTTTCCCCCATTATAAAGTTTTAAAAGTTATCTGTTTAAAGACTTCAAATTAGTTGTTGAACCTTTTTTATAATATTAGCTGAATACTAGTTATTATTTGTTCTGGAAATAAATTTTTACAGTAGATTTCGTTATTACAGTGAAATACAATTTTTTTTTCAGAGTTTCCATCAAATATTTAAACACGTGATTCTTTTTCCTTTGTTGAAAACTAAATAAAAATATATTACCCCCCCCCGCCTTTTTTTAATGATATTTATTTGAGGAAACGGAAAGTGAAAAATTATTACTGCGAAAACAAATTGCATTTAGAAATAAATCACCTATACGCTTAAATTTGTAAAGACACGGAAACTCGACTGGATTTATTATTTGCATGCTTTCAACAAAAAGAATTTGTTAAAATAAAACGTCTATCTGTCTTAATTTTATATTTAAAAATATTTTGATGTGGGAATAGCGAGTTTCTTTTTTTTAATGAGATATTTAAATGAAATTAAATATAATCAATAATTGCAGAAAATCATCTCAAGTATATCAATAAAAAGATATGTAAATTTCGTAATGCTATCTTATTCTATATTTTCTTGTACATTTTAACATACTTTGGGAAGTGATTGCTTTTCACATAAAAAGAGTTATCATTAAAATGAACGATGTTCGTGAAAAAGCAAAATTCTGAACTTCCAAAATAAATCTGTAGAGGGTTAGAATTCTTTAAAGGAAAATCATCCATTTTTCTAAGGAGAGTCACAAAGACTTTTTAGAATCTCTCTCAAAGATTGAATTTAAGCACTTTCAGATCTGAATTCGGAATATTTTGATTTATAATTTACCAAAAAAGGATTTATTTGGTCAATCATAGATTCTATATAACAATTCATTATTATGGGGAGAAAAAAATCTTTCTTTACTAAATAGTGTTTTGGAATACAATTAAAGGAAAATGTATAATGCTAATTAGCAAGTTCTTGTAAACTCTTCCAATAGATATTAAAGACACCAATTAATTAGCTTGTGCTTTCATAATTAATTATTTACTTAAAATATTTTTTTCTTAATAAGTCACAAAGAATATTTCTTAACTAAGCACGCGTTATGATGCGAGGAAAAGAATTCTTTTTTATATTTATTCATGCACTTGTGCTATTTATGAAAATTTGGCACATTATATTTGTAATGTAAGTAAATTCGAAACTGGATAGCAAATTTGAATGTCAGTGAAGTATATTGCTTTCTAATGAAACAAGTTGTAATCCACACTTCAGTTGAAGTATCGTCGGGACACTTCTTAAATTATAAAAGTAGATATATTTCGTGATAAATTTATTTCAAAATTATTTCCTACACGATGTAAGATGTTAAGTTAAGCATTCCTGATGGTATCAATTCAAAAAATATTCGATAACACTCACATTTCCTAGTTATTTAAATTGGGAACTATCTTCTTGTATACAGATATGTAAAATCATTCGACCAGAAATACGCTATTTCCGGCTGTTTAAATAAATATTCTAAAAATAAAGTGATCGGCGATAATGGGATCCCTTTTCACGTCAGATGAGCTGATAGTTTGTACATTGAATTATTGAAGTTGATTACGTTAATTTCTTGCCCGTTTCGTCTGGTGTAGGAAAATACTAATTATCGCTTGTCTGTATGTTTTCCCTGTTGGTTCTTATCCGCAATAAATTATTCATCTTTTAATTTCTTCGAATGTAAAAATTATTTTACATTACTTTTATTTACAGAGCTGTAAAATAGAAACTTTTTCTTTAACTAAGGCAATTTTTATGCGGATTTTTTAAGTCCTTTTCACAATAAATAACTTCGATAAAGTAACAAAAAAGTTACCTTCTAACTAGTGTGAATGTGCTTTAGCAATTTAAAGATCTAAAGCAGATGAATGGATAGACGTTTATTTGGGTTAAGGTAATCTATTAACATAAATCAAAATATTAAAACTCATTAGTTATATAAAAACAATAAAAAAAACGGGAGAAGAGAAATTTACGTCAATGAAAAATAAAAAAATTCATTTACCTTTCTTTAACAATCTGCCTTCGAAATAATTTTGAGATGCCGCCTAATCTTTTATTTCCTCCTATCAGCTGTTACCAGATTAATTATTACAGGTCCATCTAATACGTAATTTTCATTATGACACTACGTCTTATATACAGTGTGCCCCATCAAGATCACCCAAACTCTGCATAGATGAATTTTTCATTTAGAGTATTAAAAATTATATGGCAGGTTTTATTTCTAAAGCTCAGAATTTCCGAGAAAAAGATGATTCCACTTTTGTGAAGTATGAAAACCAAAAAGTTTATAGTTACTAGCATATTTAGGGGAAATGTTCAAAACTTCTATTGTGCATATCAAGGCATGTATACATGTGCTTCGACAGAATGATTGTAAAGGATGCAGTAGCATAGCACCCATAAATGCACAGCACATAACATGAAGATGGGCAACTATGCCGCTTTCTGTAATGACTGGATCGCGACACAATTTCTGCTGATAATTCCATAAGAAGAAATTCAAAGTTGTCGGATCTTATGTTTGTAGTGATTATAAAACCTTACCCTCCCAGATCTAACCTAGCAGTGTGGCTATTCCATATCTAGTTAGTCACGTGCTAGATAGCAAAGATACGCAGTAGTGGCATCATATTGGAGCTATAGGCCTTGTATTATCATTAAGGTTATGTCGTAAAGTATAAATCTCTGTGAAATGTCACCTAGAAATCGTATCATATGAGTGTTTAGTATGCCGGCCTACATATTTACAAACCGCTGGATCTAATTTCTCTGCCTACGGATGTTTTACCAGAATTCGACTCTGACCACAAGTAATTTTTTGAAGATCCCACCACGTGTGGAGCATTCACTATTGTATAGCAAAATGAATGCATCTCCTCGGCCTGTAAGAGTATGCTCACCCTACTGCTATTCGCTTTCAGTTCCCTGATTAGTGCATGTGTGCTCTACTCGAAAGTTCCTTCTATCTCTTGAAGTACTGCATATTTATTCTTTTATTAGCAACCTGGAGATAATGCGTTAGCTTCACCATTCCATTATTTCTAATCTGCCTTCCGATCTTCAGATGATTTTGGTTTGGGGATAACGACAGGCACCCTCATTAGCAATTCGTAAGGCATTTCCATTATGGGCTCTAAGATAATGTCGCAGTATTCTCGAACAGAATACATGAAAACTATGTGAAAATTACCGGTAGCTGCAAAATGTAGCCTTTGTAAATAGGTTTCAAACAATCTCTGGCCTCTTTTTGTGAAATGTGCATGAATTGCCGACATTCGCTGCGAATATTTTGAATGGCTTCGCCCGCAACAATACTGATACTCATGTTTTTAATAAAGTTTTTTTTTTCGTATGTCAGGTATAATGCCATATTTTTGTCAAAAACACTGGTTTGCTATTCTATACTACTTTGGGTAATTTTTATGCCTTCCCATCGAAGATGCTATATGTTCAGTATTTGGGCAGTCTTGATGGGGTACTAATAATAAATATGCTATTTCTTGTATGTTTGCTGGTAATCTAGTTACTCAAACTTCTCATCGATTTTCTTGTATGTTTTACAATCAATGAGATTCTTAAGAATATCTTAATTTTAGTTTACATTTAGTTCTGAACTGTTATTGGTCTTTTCTATAGATATATTTGTATTTGTTTAGCCAGGCTGTCACCGAATTTCTGGAAAGGCATTTTGCTGTCTTTATAAAAATAAAAAAAAGATGTTGAAACCATTTTACTGTATATGTTGAGGTTTTAAGCTGTTAAAAAGTAGAAAAGATTCACAATCTGATGCATTAAGTAACTCATTAAAAACTCATTGCATTATCAGAAATAATTTAGAAATTGTTTTAGTGTTATTTTGTCTCTAATTCTTTTCTGTAATCAATGATTAAAAATCGTTTTGTAATTAAAAAGTTGCATAGTCGTGTAAACTTCGTTTTCATTACATCTCGATTGGTATAATTTTTTAATGAAATTGTTAAATCTCACTTGATCGCGAACTTTTGCATTTCTCTAGAAAGCTTTATACTTTATCAAGGAAGATGTCATCATTTTTTAAAATTATTTCTTATAATTTCTAAATTAGATTTAAACAAGTAAATTATTTGCCGATTTGACACATATCATTATTTTTTGTTATAATTGTCGAATGCCTTTTCAGAGATTACTTATCAGGCTCCAAATTATATTTTGAGGTCTTTTTTGTTAATCCTAAGATTTTTTTTCTCTAATAAAAGGCTGAAAATTGTTAAATCCAGAATTTCCAAAAGTCACTATCAATGTTATTTTGATGACTTTGAAAGCAAGAAATGAACTGCTTTCTTCCTTACTGTTCATAGTGCCAACATCTTTCTGGTCCATATAAAGTTTCTCGTGTTTCCATTATTGGATGCCAACGAAAGCAATTTGCCGTTCACAAGAAAGGAAATGGGGCAATCCCAAAAGCTTAATGGGCAATAGAGCTCGATTTGGGGTGCGGTAGTGGCTTTTTGATAAAATCGCACGTGTTGGTTCTCCCGAATTAATCCACTTTCCGCTTTGCCTATTTTCTAACGAACATCCTTGCAGTTCGTTACTGTTTTGTTTCTCTTATTCAAGTGAATTTAAAAGCCAAGTCTTAATGCACTGTAATTAAAATGAGGATAAGTGCAAGACCTGACTGAAGTGGATGGAACTCTCTTAACTTGCATCTCCATTGTCTTTACATGTGTTGAAATATATTAACAAAGACAGTCAATTGTAATTATGAGATATTGGATGCTTTAAAAAATCGGTTCTTATTCGTTGAAAAAAAATGAAAATGCTTTTGCAAAACTCTAGACGACGGAGTATCGCGTTTTTAAGAAATACCGGTTTTTCAAAATACGCACATGTATATTATAATTCTTTTATAATTTCCGAGTTAATAACTGATAAGTCATCTCTATGCATTGGGGATTTTTGTTTTTTGTTTCAAACCTCAGTGAGTTTCTCCAATGCTTATGTGTTTGTGTTTAATCATCAGTATGAAAAAGGTACGCTTGTTCAACTACGTATCACAGTGCGTTCTAATTTGCAAAAATTGTCGATCATACGCTAACATATTTCGAAATTGCATTTTTATCATGTCAGAAGCTGATGAGGTTTTTGGCGCCAACAAAAATCCGTAGGCAAAAGATAAAAAATTTATCATCTTCACGAGCATCTCAAAAAAAAAAAAGACAGCTTTTAATAACCTGATGCCATCACGTTTAAAAAAGCTCTGATTAAAAAAAAGATAAGTTAATGACTACAGCAAATAAAACCTAGAAATTTTTCATTTTGAGCACATGAATATACGAAATGAAATCAAAAGGAAATGTGATATATATATTTTTTAAACAATAAATATGAGACAAAGTTTTTTGGATCGTTTGCAATACTAAAGTGACTCATTCAATGAAACAATTAAAACAAATAAAAATATAATTTTAACTTGCTCGAGCACGTGGTGCTTGGCCGTTCAAGAAATTATTTTCAGACATGATACATTGAAATATGCTTAGCAAATTTCATTTTAATCTTTTTTTCTTTCTTTTTTGCAAAATATTCAGCTGATACTATTTTCCTTTAATTGATATTTTAAGACATGCTTGTGGTAGTTAGCTGTGATGATATATTTTGCATGTGTATTTCTATAAAAATTAGATGTTTATTATAGATTATTTTTATCACTTAATTGTTATCCAAACACATTTAGTAGTAGTAGTGTGTGTGTGTGTGTGTGTGTGTGTGTGTGTGTGTGTGTGTGTGTGCATACTTGCCGAATTTAGCAACCAGCCGTTTCACCAATGCTCGTTAAAATTATAATAAATAAATTGTGTAACTCCTATTTTAATAACTTCATCAAAATATTTTAAAGCTTTCAATTTTAATAGTCATATAATTCATTCATAATATTATAAAGGCCTTCAGTCCCAATGTTATATGTATCTCTCTAATTTTCTGTTAGCTCTTGTACAATTTATTCTTTAAATTAAAATGGAAATGATTAAACTGCAATTCATTTTGTATTTTTTACTAAAACTTTTTTTTTGTTGTTGTTAATATGAATACTGAAAACAGTGTCGTTGAGCAGTTAAACTATATAGGCACTAGAGAATGTCTTTCTTAATTTATACAATACCTCAAGAAATTTTCAACAAAATTTTGTCAGATTCATCATGGATTAATTTTAAGTGTACGAAAAGCTAAGAAAATAAATAGAATCGTTGTAAGTTATCTGTCGAAAATATAGTTATGTCTAACCTCGTTAGTGTGGGGCAATACTAAAAAAAATACCCGATGTATTTAAAACTATAAGCATATACGAAAAGATATTATAGAACTACATAAACACTATTTAATTACAAAAGTACACAACTAACCTAAAAACAATTTATTTACAGTGTGTATCCGAAGTAAAACAGAACAGCAAACCAATTAATCAGAATCAAATCCGTATCCGTTTAAATACGGTTGTCAACACAATGCGCATGCGTGAATTTTCAACGCCAGTTTCGGAAAATGTGTGAATTTTCTACGCCAATTCGAATAACGCTGTGCAAATTAGAATTTTAAGTTTCCTTTGTTCTGTTTCATTTTAATTCAAAAGTACATCAGAATAAAACCGAAAGATCGATTAATTAACGATTTTTAATTTTAACACCTCTGCTATTCGCTTGCTCTATACCATTGCAATCGATGCTTTGCATTCTGTAGAGTTGAAGTTCTCAAACTTTTATACATTGCGACCCCCTTTTTAGACTAAGTATTTTGGCGACCCCTCCAAAGCTCTT
Organism: Argiope argentata; assembly: GCA_026289955.1. Classification (NCBI taxonomy): domain Eukaryota; kingdom Metazoa; phylum Arthropoda; class Arachnida; order Araneae; family Araneidae; genus Argiope; species Argiope argentata. Next base: position 3,619,690 of record JAOUZG010025633.1, read on the forward strand.
TTAACTCTGTTTAAAGTTTAGACAGAGATTTTGAAAATTTTACACTCAAGATTTCGTAGAGTATGTGTCGGGTATTGGCGCCACATCCTTTGACAGTTCATATTTCTCCTTACTAGTATCATCTCATCTCGAAACTTTGATTGAACAGTTTACAGATTACATTACAGTTAAGGATATGAGTGGGGTTGTGTGGATAGTCCATCCGTTCAGTGAGCAAGCCATAATAAAAGCTGAGCTAAGTGTCCGTCATCATGATCTACTGATAGAGATTTCAAGTGATTAGTCTGCTAAAGTAACCTTTAACAAAACTTATATCGACAAATTTTGGATACTTATTAAAAAGGAAATACCCAGAACTGTCCACAATAGAATTAAAAACTTTGATGCCATTTTCTACTTATTACAACTGTGAACAAGGATTCTCCACAATGATAAATTTAAAAAACAAATTCAAGAAATCGTTTGACTCTGGAAAATGACATTATTTTGTGTATACAAAGCTCATTCCAGACATTAAAAAATTGGATTAATTCCAAACAAGCTCATGTATCCCATTAACTAATAAAACACAAAAACCAACTTATATATTAATACAAACTTTATGTGTACTTTTTTTTTTGATGAAAACTACAGCAATAAATTAATTTTCTTTAAACTTTTCTTCTACATCTCACGACCCCTCTGGACACATCCCTCGATCCCCAAGGGGGTCGCAACCCACCTTTTGAGAACCCCTGCTGTAGAGTGATGTGCCTGGCTGCACGACCAATGGAATCCCAAGTTTTTTAACTCACTAACAGTCCTGCTGCTAACACTAACCTACGTCTGACGAGCTTTGGGACTCCAGAGAAATTTCCACCGACGGGGACTTGCTATTTTCTTTCATTACCCTTTTCAGAGTTCTCGGGCTGCGTTCACCAAGTTCTTTCGGCCTACGAGTTCGTTTTCTTGCAGTTTCACTGCCTCGACGCTTCCATTTCACAATTGCATGATTCACAGTGGATTGAGGCTTCTGTAGAATATCCGCAATCTCACGAACTGATTTCTCACAAAGGTCGCATCCCAATATACTGCCACGATCTAACTCATTAAGCTCCTTCGACTTACTCATTGCTTCACAAACGCATAAATACAACCTGACAAACCACTACTAATGCTTTTATAGTTTTCGATTACACATCAAATTCTCTCTCTCTCTCTCTCTGTGTGTGTGTGTGCCACTTAAAAAAATCTCTGAAAATGTAAAAGAAAAATGTACATAGTAAAGGAAGCAGGGGGGACTTGTTTTTATTCATTTCTTTTTAAACCCTTGTGCAATAAAACCGTTTAAAAGAGGTCAACTGTAGTTTTTAAAACAAGCATTCTAATTGTTTCGTTTGAAATAAATTATATGTCGCTCACAATATCAATTAAAATGATAATAGTAAAAAAAAAGAATAAGGGGTTGTTGTTTTTTTTTTGGAACTTATAACGTATTGTACTTTTTTTTCCTTTAAAAAAATTTATAACATGAAAAAAATTTCTATTTACCAAAAAACATATACTGAATAAAATGCATTCAATGAGTCTCCTTAAATTTTCGTAACAATTAGTTTATTAAATATTATGAAACTCATGATACTTCTCTTAGCGATTATTCTTTTTATGTGTGTTCTGAGTAACTTTTTTATTGGAATTTTGAAATAAATTACCGAGAAGTAATGTCTCAAATATAGAAAAAAGTAATATATATTCGGCATGACAAAGCAGCAATAGAATTTCTATATAGATTTCTTATTTTTACTTCCTTCTAAAGAAATCTGTATTGTTTTGTGTATGCTGATAAATGCCGCATCATTAACAGCCATAATGAATTCGATGTGTTTAAACTTAAAAATTTCATACAGATGAATTACGACTTTTATCGATAACCGCTTGTTATCGTTCTCCAATCCCTTTCCATTAAATTAAAATTCTAAATTGGGCAATTTTGAGATATTATTAACACAAGAAATTCTGTTCTTAAAATCTGAAGTACGATAATTTACTGCAAAATTTGTTCTTAAAAAGGTGGGTCCAAGTTCATTCAAAGCGTACTCCACATTTTCATTATGCGGGTTATTGAAGTGAAATCGAATGATGAAAATTTCTGACATATACAACGGGCGAATGCCATATTTTTTGTTGAAAAAATTTCTCATCATAATAATCTACTTTTAACAATCAATAAATGTCTTTAATTTCACTCATTGCATTTAATTATTTTTAGATGGCAACATTACATTTTATTACATGAATTTCGAATTACTTTGAAGTATATTTCTTTATCCTATCTCATTTTTTTTAAATAATAAATAATAATGCGGGCATTAAAGAGTTCGGTATCTTTCGGTGCTTTCAATATTTTACTTTTATTGAAATACTGTTCATTAAACAAAATTTAATCAAACAATTGTAGTAATTTATTTCATTTCTTTCACATTTGTACGATTCTTCAAAATTAGAAACCTCTGATTTAATCTCGATAAAATAGTTTTTTTCTGCAATATTTATTAATATAAATCCGTATTTCAAAAGAGGAAAATGGCATTAACCAATTGAACTGTTCCGATATTTTCAGAAAAGACGTATCTTAATTGAATTGCAAAAATGTAGCGATGACGAGTATACTCGTCGAACACAGAGTATGTGTAATATGAAATTATACTGTATTTTAATGAATTTTATTCAATTCCTATTATTAGTTCATACTCTCCCTATATAAATTCATATAGTTCAAATTTTCAATCGTTAATAAAATACTTTTTATTCATCCAATCGAGTTCAAGTAAATTTTTTTAAAAACTTTTAGTAGATCGCATTTAGTAGATTCTATGTTAATACAGTTTTTTCAAATACTAATTCATTAATTTTTAATTAATTAATTAAAAGCTAATTTTCTCGCCTTTATAGTAGTTCTTGATAGATATTGTAATTGTTAGTTCGGGATAGCCTGGTTGGTTGGGTGTGGGATTCGCATCCCTTGTGTTGCGAGTTCGAACCTGGTCGCAAAGTTCTCCATTGCGAGAGTTATACCACTGGGGGTACTGAGTCGAAGGTGATCGTTATTCGGATGCTCAGAGGTCCATACCCTGAGAAGCTATAGCACCATTCCTTCCATTGTAAAGCGGCACACGAGAACATCAATTGTATTTATTTAATAAAAAGTAACTAAAATACAATTTTTCCTATCTTCCTAAATTTTTCCTATTATCCAGAGTAGGGAATTAATTTTAAAAAAATGTTTTTAATATTACTTACTTCTTTATTTCCGTTATCACATTTATTATTTTAATTTTTCTGTTAGAGAATATTTTTTAGCAAAGCATGGTATAAAAATATCCCCATCCTGAATTTTATTGCCAGGCACGCTATTTATTGAATAGTCTAAATCAATTGGCTATTACAGCCCAAGGATACATTTGAGAAAATAAATTCATATTATATTGACTTTATAATAAATATTAATAATCTTTTATTCGTTCCTATGATTTCAACTTCATCCCAAAATATTTTAAACTTATTGAAATTTACGAATATGTTAAGAGTTTTTGCTAAAATTCCAATTCAAACTACATTGTCTCTACCTATTACTTCTAGCGAATAAACGCGTCAAAACGCAACATGTACTTTTTCCATGTCGAGTACACTCATCAAAAATAACCAACTGTTTAAAATATTTATAGTTAACGCCAATTTGGCTTCTAATCCCACTGAAAGCATAACCCGTTGGCGGCGTGCTCTTTTTTAATCACCTACCTACCCCGGGCTCAATGTCATCATCTACATACCTGCCTTTAATTGACCAAGGTCGCAAAGTGTCAAAGCTCTTGAATTCTGGTCCGAGAGTGAAAAACAATAACGAACTAATCTTGACGATGCGATAGCCAGACCCCAAACGAGTAAAGCGAAGAAGCTCCGGTATGCGAACTGGTACGCCTACTATTCAGCCTCCTTTCCTACCTCGTTGGCACCCCCACAGCTGAGAACTCGACTCGAAGACGAAGTCAGATCGTCTCGATTTACCGAAGGAAGAGGAGGTAGGTTGAAGGTCCGTCTTCGTTGCACGCGCGGTGGGTCGTTCATCTTGTGCGATGTGAGTGTTTCAGTCGGGTGTTTGTTGTGCAATTATTTTTGATAAATTTCCGAGCCGGCGTACGATTCTTGGATGCGTCTCACAGATATGTTGTGGTTTTACCTGAAAAGAAGCGTTCTCACGGGTAAAATGAAAACTAAAAACCGAAAGCCAGGTAAAATATCCTTTTTTCATATTGGTCTCTGAGATTTGTTGAAAAATGTAATGGAACATTTATGTTTGATCTGACTTCGAAAATATTATATTGAAGAAAAGAAATGAACATTTTTTAATTGTTTATTACCTTGTATAAATTTATTTTATTTACGATTAAATTAAGTAACTCATTCTTGTCTGGACATGTTGGTTCTTGTTTTACCTGTTGAAATGTAGTAAACGATTATGGGATTCTGGAAATTTTTTCTTTTTCGACCACGGGAAGTATTTAAAATGTTTGTGTTCTCTAAATTTGTTGTTAATCAATTAAGGATTGATTTTTAATCAATCAATAAATAATTAATAATGTTAATTATTTAATTTATATTATTTTTCTCTTTATTCCATTGGCAAATAATTGTTCATTCTCTCTTTTAATAATGTGTTTAGAGAATAATAGTGTGTATTTTTCTTTTACTGATATTTAATTATTGTGTTATTTCTATTATAATTCACTTCAAATGCTTATAAAAATTAGAAAAATTCTTTAAATTTGTTTTTTTTTTAAATTTCGTATGTTATAAATCTATCATCGATATTAAGAAAATATACGGTGGTAATAAATGGTGTAATTATTTTGAAATCGCTATTTCCCACCTCTTTTTGATGCAGTTTTATTTAATTTTATATAAATTTGTGCATAATTGACAGCTGGAGATTTCAGTTTATAATTTCGAATGTTTTTGAAATTTAGGATTTTTAATTTTGTTGTGGAATTTTCAATCTTGTTATAAAAAGTTTAATCTATTTTAATTTTTGTTAAGCATATATTCTAAGAACAAAAAATAAAAATTAAAGTATTAAGAATTGAAGTATTAAGAATAAAAATTAATTTTTAAAATTAATTAAACGTAATTAATAAATATTAAAATGGGTTTATGTAATAATATAGTTGAGAATATATTTTGTGAATATTATGCTCATATTAAACATTCAACCGGATATTTTTTTTATATTTTTAATTTGTTTTTAATAGTGCTTGAAATTTGTAATTAAATTAGAAAAAAATGTTCTTTGGTTTAATTTGTTTTAACCTTACCTAATCAAACGTGTTAAGTATTACTAGTTCTTTTAAACTAATGTATTTCTCTTTTTTTTTATCATGTCAAAACATGATGGTTTTGGGATGAGGTTTTTGGCGTCAACAAAAATCTGTAGACGAAAAATAAAAATGTTATTATCTGCATGAGCATCTGAAAAAAAAAAAAAATCAGCTTTTAATAACGTGTTGCCATTGAATTAACAAAAGCTCTGATTTTAAAAAATAAGTTAATTACTACAGCAAATAAAACCTAGCAATATGTCACTTTGAGCACAGGAGGTCCAAAACTTTTGGAAAAAGCGCAAAATAAATAAATATTATTTTGCGCTTTTTCCAAAAGTTTTGGACCTTAAACTAATGTAATATATTATTTCATTAGAAATGTTAAGCTTTTTTTTTTTTTCATTTTTTCCTGATTAAGTTATTTGATTAACTCATTATAACTACATAGTAACAGTGCAACTACGATAGAACTTAGTTCTCCTTTTAATGTCAGACTAATGAACTACCGAATTTGTGAAAATAAATGATTGGTAGATATTTATTTTAAAAACTCATTTTAATAACAAAACTTATTATACTTCACAAAATATCGTTGAAAATCAATTCATGATGCTTATATCGTTCCAACATTTTCATGTAGTGACTTGTTTTCTGCTTTCACTTTCCTCCTCGTGCCCTTTTCAAAAATGTATTATAAAAGAAACTCAATTGATGCAACACTGGATTGCTGAAAGCTCTTTTCAGCAAATTCTGAAATAAATTTTACACCCTTCTATATATTCTTTTTTTGTAAAATATTTAATAGATTTTAGTTTTTCTTGTATAAGCACAATCTTGTGTTTCTCTTCAAAACTTTCGAACCGTTTAATGTATTGTAGTTTTATAGATACATCTTTAAATATCGAATTGTCTTTTTTTTAAACTGGAAAATAACTTGTTTTGAAAATTAACCTATTTTTCATTATATCCAAACCAAACTCGAGAGGTGACCAAAAAGGGAAGAAAGAATTTTGCAATATTTTGCTGGTAGCAGGCATAATTTCATCATTACCTTCATTAATCAGTAACCATTTCGACACGCAATCGTTTCTTTCTTTTCCTGACCGGATGTTAACTGTATCCGTACACCAAGGCTGGATAGGGAATTACCATATATTTTCTCTCTTTCTCTCCCTAACAATTCGCTAATGTTACTGTTTTCCATTGAGTTAAAATGGTGTACCACGGAATTTGACCTCCTCCCCGACTTTTAATTCAAATTATATGCAGAAATGTATGACATTCATATAAAAAAATATATTTATATAAAAATTCTGCCCATTATCGACTTTTTAAAATATATATATTATAAATAACAAAAAATTGTTTTTCCCCCACAAAGGCTAGGAGTTGCATTGTTTACATTTTCATTCTAACGAAGTTAAATTCTTTAGCTGGTTCAGATTTCCCTCAAACAGTTTATTTACCGTTATTGTTCCCTATTATTACCTATAAATATAGTTTTATATGTGCTGTATGAAGTATGTTTTCACGAATTATTTTTCTGTTACTATGGGGACCTTGGCAATCAGTTTTATTACACATCGCTTTCTTGTATTAGGTAATATCATACTTTCCGCAAATCTATCTGCGTATTGCCTTTTCTTTATTATTATGACTTTGCATTATTTATCCTCCTGCGAAATGAATAAGTAACTTAAAATTTAATGATTAAGCATTCGACATGTATCACGCATATATGTGAATTAATTTCATGATACGAGATCCGTATGTCTTTCGTTATGGGAAAACTGTCGACAAAATACACTTCAGAAATGAATTTTTAATGTTTAAAAGCTGTTACTAAGATAGTTCCAATTCCCAAAATTTAAAGAAATAGAACGGTTTTGGAGAAAATTAAGAAGGTCTCTTTAATCGAAATATATTTATAAAGTACTTAAGTTTTTCGTTGAATAGTTGTCCGGAAGTCATTAGTGAAAATAAAAAGTAACAAAGCATATGCTCTTCTAAATCATAAAATGAAAACTCTCTTTCTGGTGGTATACGTTATACAAGTTTCTGTTTACTTATCAAAAATAATGCACTCTTTCTTGTCATTTCACTGCCTGCTATGAACGTTGAGATAAAACTACAACTGATAAACATAATTCTGTTAAAGCGTCTGTTAGAATATTTCCATAGATAACGGGTATTTACTGTTCACTTAATCACACAGATTTAGTTTGTTCCATCTTTGATAAATACGGATTGAAAATAAAGAATGTAATCTTTACTAAAGTCCGTTTCCACAAATTATCTCATATTTTATTTTATTAATCGTTTGCTTTGTTAAATAAAATAATTAAAGATAAATATTTTGTAATTTATAGTAATATTTAATCATTTTTTGGATAAAATCTTTAAAAAAAATCGTTTGCTTGTTTCTGCAAATATTCTACTGTTGAAACTCGTTCTGATTTCTCAGATATAATTTCTAATAAATGTTAAATTTGAAATTTTATTCAAATTCTTCATATCTTGTATGCTTGGTTGAATTTTCTGTTTTTTTTTAATCGTAATATTTTGTTTTGGCTTGGTTATAACTCGATAGATTAATATCTATATACCATACTGCGACCTTGTAACTCAACCACAAAATGTCAAATGACAACTTCCATTACTTCACCTGGCGTTCTGCTCTGCGAACTTGTTTCCCACATCAGCGCTTTATTGTTGCGTTGGTAATTTTATCGTTTAATTGAGTCAGTAACTTAGACGAATCTAGTGCTCGAGATAAGTGCTGCTCAACTTTCATTGTTTGTATAATGAATCAGAATATTTCGTATGAAATGAATTCCGAAGAAAAAACAATATCAAGTGTAGATTTTCAGAACTGAGAAGTTGGAAAAGTATAAAAGCTTCTTGTAATTCTCTTCCTTTTAGCGGGGTGGGGAGGAGAAGATAACCTTTTAGAATATTGTCAAAAAAACTCAGATAAAAAAAATGAAAAGTTATTTTCTTTATTTTTGATTTTTGAAACATTTATTATATATGTAAAAAAATTTCGTAAATGCAATTGTCTATTTATTTAAAAAAAGTTGGATGGTTAATAATAAAGAAAAGTTTGTTTTTATCATTTATACATAAATACAAAAAAAAAATCAATATAATTAGTTTACCCATTACAAATGGCTTGTGCCCAAATTGAAATAAACTAAGTTTAACTCTTAAATGTAATGATATTTGAAATGTGTTCAATTTAATAATATCTAGTTCTTCACATTTATGTTTTCATTTCAGAATGTAATAATTCTTCGCACATAGAATAAAATTATTTTAAATTAGTGCTGCTGAGATCTGTTAAAACCCATTAATAAAGTTGCTTCTTTTCTTTCATTATTTTTATAAATCGTATTACTTTTCTGTTTCTTATACTTGTGAAGATTGCTTATCACATTTATAGAACTTGAAACTCCCTGTTCCAAACTATTTCAATATAGACAAGAGTTTAAAAAATGGTCGCGCTCTAAAATAAAATTTTAAAAAAAATTAAAATTGTTATTGTAAAATTATTTATCTCAGTTTTAACAGATTGTTAAAATAATTAAGATTCAAACCTCTACTCTGAAAATTGAAAATATAATATTACGGATTTCTTTACCTAAGTTCAAATCAGTCTTAAATTTTTGTCTCAGTCATAGCAATGCGTAAATATTAATTCAGTTACTAAAAACAGTGAGACGTATTGGTACAAAATATATTAAATAAATATAAAAAAGATAAGGATTCTCTCCTAATGCGATAGTTAAATAAAATTTAATTCTTTGAAAAATTGAATTTCGAAAAACCCTTCTTCAAAGAGCATCATCTTTCCAAGACGTGATTGCTTACATAATAAATTCAACTATTTGATTTATCGAACATTTTTTTCGATGTTTAATTATGCATGATGTTAATTATGCATGTTCACTTAATACCTTTAAATATTGTGATATAAAAATATATATTTATTATCTGAAAACTTTTAATTTTAAATCTATGAAAGATATTTTTGTTTGGAAAAGCAAAAGAAATTATTATTTAATAAAAGCAGACTGCTTTTAACTTACATTACTTTTTACAATAATTTCTTTTTTTTTTATTTTGTAATTAAAAATTCCAAACATTTATCCCGTATTTGATTTAATACGGATTTCTTGCGTTCATTTCGAGATGTGCGTAATTTTATGTAACTAGTCTAGAAACATTCTCAGCATCTAAAATTATAAATTTAAAATTGCCTTACAGACAATAGGAGTGGTATGCATTGTAATTTTCTAGAGTGGCCATTGTGTGCGAAGGATAAATAGAATTGCTATTTCTAGTGAATCATTCGTGATAAAGGGAATCGACAACGGAAGTTGATTGGGCGATTTTTTCAACCGTATTATTACAATACCGAATTTCTTCGATAGATTCGTTTGAACATAATAATCAAATATTTATCTATTCTTCTTTTAAGTAGTTTCTTTTTACGTATGTTATGACATTTTAATTGCTTCAAAATATGTAAAGAATGTATTTCAAGTATAGATTGTTTGGCATTTACGAAAGTTCTATCAAAGATAATAAATTTCTTTGTAAAAACAATGTGTTTTCTCGGAATGCAACGCATAAGATTGGCTACCTATTTTCGGAACAAAATAAAAATTTTACGAAAATTGTGAAAAGATATTGAAATTAAATTTGTTTATGATGCAATTCATTTTGGATGCGGATGGGATAAACTAAATATTTTAAAATTTCTCAAATATTTTGCTTTTTGAGTTTATCAGTTTAAAGTCATCAATATCATAGCGAAATTCAATTTTTTAAAATTGTTAGTTAATATTCTTTAAGTTTAAAATTTAGATGGTTTAATATTTTTAAACTGTTTTTTTAGTATATTGAAATTAGAAATCTTATTCATAAATATTTATTTTTATATTTTTATAGACAATAATAGTATCTAAGAAATTTTTGATTTGTTAACATATTTGTTGAAAATAAATTCTGTAATGCCTGATAACAAAGACTGCGATATTTTATATACTGTTTTTAGGAATTTTTGATTTTACAATTAATTAAATTAAAATATTAATTATTGTTTGGAAATTATGTAAATAATTATAAAGTAAATTAGCACCCAAGCCCAAAATAATGAGAAAATAAGGCGACGATTGTGACAGCTAGTAGAATGCGAAACAAATGGGTGATTTTGTTACCTTTGATGTAATTAATTTATAATAGTGAGAAGATGGGAATAATTGCATTTCAACTTTTTTATGAGCTTTTTTACTCAAAAGAAGTATACATAATTATCGTTTAAAGAAGGGGGTCGCTTAATATTTAACACAAATTCATTATCAATCACTATCTGTCAATCTGTCTTAATCTTGCCAATATGAACTTTAAAATTTTGTGCTAGAATAAATATATGAAATATGTAATCTGTAATAATTAATAATAATCTGATGTAATTAATTTATAATAGTGAAAAGATAGTGAGGGAGTAATTGCATTTCATCTGGGTTTTTAAATTTTTTTACTTAAAAAAATGTGCATAATAATCTTTTAAAGGGGGGACGACCTTCACATTTGAACCTTTTACACTTAAAACTTGTATTAATTAATAAAAGATTTATGTTGATTTATTTAGAGACACTGTAAGTTTAAAAGACTGGCGAGTTAGAACTACAGATTTGACTCTCGACTTATATTTATTTGTGGAATTTAAATCTGCACTTGGTATTAGAACAAATCCATTATCGGGATCACTATCTGTCCATCTGTCTTATTCTTGCGAATGTGACCATTACAATTCTGTATTAGAATAACTAAATAAATGGGATATGTCATCTTAATCATTGTAGATCTGTATAAGATTTTGTATCGAGTTGGCCAAAGGGGAAGAGGTCAAAAATACATACTCGGTATTTCTCACAATACTACGAAACTGAACTCGAAAGTCTTAGTATTATGTAAATATAATCAGAATGTCGAGGAACGGAGATTCACTGGTCTTCTATAGAAATGAGAATCGTGATAATTATGTTGAGATAAGAATAAGAGTACTGTGAAGAGTGAAAAGAATGCGAGCTCTCTACGAGGAAATCTTTGCCAGGGGCATATTTTCACTCTATTGGATATTTTGGGCTGTTATCTGTATGAGCAGATTCTCTAAACGTGCATCGTTTATTGAGAGTGTGATTTAGTTATATGTGCATGCGTGCGCATCATTTCAATTTAACTATGCTCTTATAATAATTTCCTAAGCGAGCATATTCCGTCTTTACTGTAACTTCGAAGTTTAAATTTTCTCACGGAATTAAAACGATGAAGTTTGTGAATTCCTTATGGAATTATGTAAGATCGAAACTCTTTCTCACGCTGGTTGTTTCTCCTCTGTTTTAACCTTACAGGGATTGCCACTCTGCATTTTCTATAGTTTGGCTACAACAATCGTTTCAATTATTTTTTATTGCACAATTTTTTAAGAATTCCAATAAACTACTAATAATTTACCAATAGAATTTTGTTTGTTTAAGTTCTTTAAAGTTATTGTAGATTTTTTCTTCAATTTTTTTTATTTTTTATGATCGTTAAAAAAAGTTAACTAGGAAAATTTCTGTTAAAAAGATAGCATTTCCTAGACTACCTAAATATCTAAGAAATATATATGAAAATTGAATATTTAAAAGCTAATATTTAAGACATTTTAATATAAATTTAAGAATTTCTAGTTTAGCCTGGTATCAGAATTAAATTTATTGAAAATATTTTTAATAAAAAAAATTTCGAAAAATAATATATATATATATATATATATATATATATATATATATATATATATATATATATATATTACAAATTGTAACTTTCTTTGTTTGCCTTTTTCCTTTTTTCTACAAATTACTATTTGTGTTTGCATTATCTTAATATTAACTTTCAAGGCACGTAAAATGTCCAAAAAATCGTTTCAATTATTTTTTATTACACAAATTTCTTAAAAATCCAATAAACTTTTAAGATTTTTGTTTCATTGCCTGTTTTAAAGCTTAAGGGTATTATCATGTCAGAACATGAAATTTGTTTTTGGAATGAGGTTTTTGGCGTCAACAAAAATCCGCAGACGAAAAATAAAAAATTTTATTTACACGAGCGTCTCAAAAAACCATCTTTATAACAAAGCGTTGCAATTGTCTTTACAAAAGCTCTGATTTAAAAAAAATAAGTTAACGACTACAGCAAATGAAACCTAGAAAAATGTCATTGTGAGCACTTGAATATGTGAGATGAAATAAATAGGAAATGTGATACTTCTTTAAACAATAAATGCGCGACAATGTTTTTTGGATCGTTTGCAATACTAGAGTGACTCATTCAATGAAACCATTAACATGAATAAAAATATAATTTAACTCGCACGAGCACGTGGTGCTTGGCCGTTCAAGAAATGGTGTTCTGACATGATACATTGAAATATGCGTAGCAGATTTAATTTAAAAAAATTATTAATATATATTTATTTATTAGCGTTGTTTCTCGCCCTTTTCTAGTATTTTCATGCTTTTTCCAACCTCCGAGCTATAATAAGCGATGTGAAAGTATTAAAAAACCATTGGTGTTAGAATTATATATTGGACCTGCTAATTTTGAAACATGCATGGTGGTTATTCCATTTATCTCTCGGAACAATTCACGACACGTACACTCATCTTGATGAGTCATACCCTCATCAGTTTTCCATTGAAAGGGGAAGACGTCCTCTCCGAAGCTTTCTCGAGTGTGTGTGGAGAGGGTGGGGGTGCACTAGAGGGAGCATCCCCTTGCACAAGTCATACATTTCGGGCAATCAGCTATCTTCACTTTTCCCCATACCTTATTTGAAGTACGTTTGCCCAATTCTCCCCGCGTAACCTCATGTTTTATTTAAACCATCTGAATTCGAGTGGCCGGCTTCTGTGTCTGTACTGCATTGTCTTGCTGCCCTAATTTCTTTTAATTATGAAACAGATGCTCGGATCTATTTACATGATTTCTGTTCCTAGCGTTGCTGAATGATGATGAATATTAATACACTTTAATGGACCTGATAGAGTTCATTGCCTCCATAACTTCTTCTCCTCTTCCTACTGGTGCTATTTAGTTTGGCTCTTTATCATGTTATTGAATTTTTAAAATTCGCTTTGTCATGGATTTTAATTATGGATTTTGTGAGAGATCGTTTTTCCAACTGCATTGTTAACTGAAATAATTCACCATGCCACGGAACTGATATGACTGATTTTGCCATTTCGTACTTCTAACTAGCGTGGTAGATGTACACGCCTATTGTTTCAATTGTCTTTTGAGGTAAAGACTCGCATAATTGACTTGCTCTGTGAAACGCATTAGCTTTTAGCTCACGGAAACCTCCACTGCGCACTAGCAACAAGTTCATCAATTTTGTCAGAAATCTTGAATTTTATAATGTCCTTTTTGTGTTTGTATTCTACGAATATAGGAAAATAACACATTTTAATAATGTCGTAAATTTATTTATCTACGTCACGCATGCATTTGATTCTGTGTTACATTTCGCAGATTTAAAAACTTTTTGGTTACATAGTTCTGTCGATAAAGTGTCTTTCTTAATTGAAAAACAATTTTAAAAAGATACGAAGAAAAATTGTCCTTATTATAAAAGAATCAAAAATATTTGTGATCTGTAAAAGTTGGATTATTTACTACTAATGGACGCGAGATTATATATTCGTTACAATTGATTTAACTTGTTACTTTGGCCAGCATCAGCTCATGTTGATCATGATAGAGCATATATGGAAGACGAAAGTTGTTTTATATCCATGACACTTTTCGTTTAGAATAAATCAAATAGTAACATTTGGACCACTGGCAGTTCATCAATTTAGAATTTTGCGGCGTTCCAAAATATAAATAAATAAAAATTAAAAAATTAAAAAAAAACATTACTGATCTAAGATTTTAATTTCCAGGTATAAAAATAGTTTCCTTAACAGAAAACTGAGCGAATCATTTAGAGACTTTTACAGATCACAAATATTTTTGATTCTATTATAATAAGGATATCACTACAACATTATATTTACACATTTTTTTAACTTTTAATTAAAATTTAAAACATAGTTGTCAACAATTGCAACACATTGTACATGCTTGTATTTACTACGCCAGTAGAGGTCTCTCTCTCCTCGATATATGCTCATCATCGAAGTGTCAGAATAAAACAAATATCCAGAGAGCATCTAAAAAGTATTTTTATATGATCTTAATGGTCACTTAAAACTTATTTTTTCTCAATTTGTGTTGCCCGTGGCTGTTTTAGTCGATATAGTAAAAGCTTATTAGTTTCCCCACAGTACTATTAAATGTGACTAACATTTGAAATTGATGGATTATATGATTATGCAGATTTAATTTATATTTCATTATTGTGTTTTGCCATTTTCTCTTCCATAATTGTGCGTCTTACATTTATAATAACAAATCGTAAAAAACTATTGTTTCTGTTCTTTCAACAAATTGTAATTGTTTACAATACAGTAATGAAATTTTACTCTTATCTTTTGTTCACGAATTCTTATGGTAGCAAAACTGAATTTTATAAATCTTTATGTTTACTTCATATATTTCTTAGTAATGATATCCTATTGATAGAAATTGAGGAGTAATACACTCTTCATTTTATCTCTCGGTATAAAAGTAAATATTAGGTTAACTCCTTTTTATTTTTGTCCGAAATTGAACTTTATCACGAAGGAAATTCATCATGATATTCAAGAAAATTTATTGAATTTGAATTACATATTGTATTAATAGTTGTTTTATTATTTACTTAATGAGACAAAGTCATTGCAATATAAAATTTATGCTTTCCTTAATCTTTGATATCAATTCCAAAAAAAAAAAAGCGAGTTCTCTATAAATATTAATTTGAAAGATATGAGTGTTCTAAAGAGGAAGATTTTTTCACATTTTTTCTTTTTGAATCTGCTGCAGACTGAATGCAATTTATTTACCGTGCTGTATGCAGACATATCCACCGTGTTTACTTCTCATTCATTTGGCAGTTTTGCGGATGCTGCGAGCTCATTTCAAAGGCTTCTTCACAAATACGTGTTTTCAAAATGATGTTTTTATGTTTCTCCAAGTTGCTGTGGAACGACTTTGTTGTTAATGACGGTAGAATAAAATAAAGAAAACAAAACAAAGAAAAAATGCGTTAGTTATTCCTTAAAAGTGCAGATGATGTCATTCAGACACAATTGAAGGCATGCGAATAAAATAAAAGTTTCAACAGGTATGTTTTTGTAATTCATCCTAAAACTTATTTTTAAAAAAAGTTATGAATACAACAGAATATGTTGAAACAAATAGGCTTAATGGTTTCTTAGTGATGTTTTTTTTTCCCTTTGAAACCATTCTATGAATTGTAAACCATTAATACACAAACTGAACTGCATTAAATTGCTGTATTTTTGAATAAATTCTCTCGGAGAGAACTCAGTGTCTGCATTCATACTTTTTATTTCCATCCTAATCAACTCTTGCATGGGAAAAAAAAATTGCATTGGTTGTAGTCAGTGATCACTTTAATTGACAGCGGACAGGATGGAAGGCCGATCTCAGTAGCATTCAATAAATGACGTGGTATGTGTTTCTAGACGTTTGTGATCGTATGAAGAGCCTCCATGTAAAATGAGCTGTTTTCGTTTGTGATATTCATTATCTTCATATAAACAGAATTCCCTTCTAAAACCGTAATAGAAATTGCATTAACTATTAGGAGAAGAAATTTATTATTTTTTTTATCATGTCAGAACATGATGTGGTTTTTAAGATGAGGTTTTTGGCGTCAACAAAAATCCGAAGGCGAAAAATAAAAAATTTTATTATCTGCACGTGCATCTCAAAAAAAAATCTGCTTTTAATAACGCGTTGCCATTGCATTTACAAAAACTCTGATTTTAAAAAAAATAAGTTGATGACTACAGCGAATAAAACCTAGAAAAATGTCATTTTGAGCACGTGATTATACGAAATGAAATAAATAGGAAATGTGATATTTTTTTAAACAACAAATGCGAGACAAATTTTTTTTTTTATTCATTTGCAATATTGAAGTAACTCATTCAATGAGACAATCAAAATGAGTAAAAATATAATTGAATTCGCACGAGCACGTGGTGCTTGGCCGTTCAAGAAATTAGGTTCTGATATGATACATTGAAATATGCATAGCAGATTTCATTTTAATCTTTACTTAAACTGTAGAAGAATTGACGAATTTTGTAATTAGACAGGTACGTTTGGCTGTTGAACTAAAAATCGCTATTATACTATTAGCCGAAACAAACACATTTTTAAAAACAAACAGTATGAAATGATGTATGTTTCAATGAATTATTAACCTGTAATGCAGCTTTGATATCTAAAATCTGATTATATGCTTTGTTAGTCGTAGTCACAATTTAATTCTTTAAAAAATGTAATTTCCTTGATTAGCAACCAAAATCAGTAATTGTCTCAGTGTAGATCTGTCTGTATGAATTTAAAAAAAAGAGAGAATTATACGTGTTTTAAACTTAAAATATGGATACAACTTAATGCCCCCATAGCGAAGCCAATGGAGTGAATGTTTAAGGTTAAAATCATTATAAATTTTTAAAAATGTAATAATATTATCGCTTATTTTTAAAGTATTGTAATTTTAATTATTCATTTAGCTTTTTATATTATGCTAACAGTTGCTTGTGACAAAGCACCCACCCCCCGAAAAAATCATTTGAACTTGAGTCTAACTACCACCCGATAAAACATAGACATGTTACGC
Source organism: Argiope argentata (assembly GCA_026289955.1). Taxonomy (NCBI): domain Eukaryota; kingdom Metazoa; phylum Arthropoda; class Arachnida; order Araneae; family Araneidae; genus Argiope; species Argiope argentata. Next base: position 3,636,898 of record JAOUZG010025633.1, read on the forward strand.
AGCATGAAACAAACAAAAATATGTCTAGAAATTATCAAAAAAATAATTACAAAACAATTTGCAAAAACATTTAGACTGTTACAAAGGTATATATATAATATGTCCGTAGACAAAACGCATGCGATCATTTCGGTGTTGGTTTTCCTTTTCGGCATAAGATTTGAATCGCTGTTTAAAATCAGATGTAAACAACGAAATATATCGCACATGTAACCACATCTCTCGCGATTTGCACATGAGCAGTTTGAGGCATTCGCGCATGTGCAGATAAGTTAAAATAGCAATTATAAAACTACCTTATTTATTTTGATACGATTTTAATGTACTAAAACATTCTCCAATATATGCTTTACAAGAATTTATAAATATCTCTAATATCCGTTAACTGTTTTTCGAGTTTTTGTGGTTCCGACATACAGACGCTTTCAGGAGACTTCATTTTATTCTATGTATAGATTCCATTTGACAGATCATCTAAAATAATATTTAGTGTAATCTATAAAATTTATTATTTCTTCATAATCTGTCAAACTAATTAAATGCTTTTATGTCAAACTGAGAAAATCCTTAACTGATATTTTTGGTTAATTTTTTTACAAAAAATTACTTTATTTTTCCATGATATGCATAATAAAAAAATAAATAATCTAAGTTATATATTTTTTTGTCATTAATCTCAAAATAAGATGTTAAAATGAATCATCAGCGTGCTGAAATGTGAAATTGAACTAAGGACTATTTAAAAAGAATTCATTGTATGCACTACCTTTGGCTGCAAAAATGCCTAAATCTGTCAAACAAATGACCATCTGTTGGTCTATTCTTTCAAATTCATTATATTAAGCTGCATATACATAATGTGGACGTGATTCATCAGCAGTATATTTTAATTTATATAAAATTAAAAATTGCATCATTGACTGAAATTACATTTTACATAATAACTTAGCCAAAATATCTCTAAAAGAATAAAAATTCAGTTATAAATATAGTTAATGTTTTTGAAACTAGGGTTTTTAAGGAGTATGAAAGAATAATAATATTTTTTACTAGTCGTATCCAATTATTTTATGGCTTTGCAGTATTGTCAAAACGTAGTTTGTGTTGACACTGACTATAATCCCCTTTAAATTGGAAACTAAAAGAATAAAAAATTTAGTTATTAATATAGTTAATGTTTTTTAATCTAGGGTTCTTTAAGAAATGTAAAATAATAATAATATTTTTTACTGGTCGTATCCAATTATTTTATGGCTTTGCAGTATTGTCAAAACGTAGTTCGTGTTGACACTGACTACAATCCCCTTTAAATTGGAAACTAAAAGAATAAAAATCCAGTTATCAATATAGTTAATTTTTTTAAATCAAGTGTTTTTAAGAAATGTAAAATAATAATAATATTCTTTACCAATCATATCCATATATTTTATGGCTTTGCCGTATTGTTCAAAACATAGTTTGTGTTGACACTGACTACAATCCCCTTTAAATCGGAAACTTACTCAAAATCAGACTGCTTTGCGCTAAAAGATTGCATTCCATGATGCGTTCTGGGAAAATTCCCATGCTCAACATTCCACCAAAGGAACTTCGCCGCTTTTTACATATTCCCTTCGCTGTTTCTGGGAAATCTCTCTCGCCTGTTAAAAAAGATTTCGTACTTCTTTTCCTGGCTGGTGTGGGTGGTCGGGGAGAACTCGGCTGACAATACAGGAAATGAGGTTCAAAGGTCGGGTACCCTTCCCGAAAAGTGGTGGTTAGGAAACAGACCGAAGTTTCTGCAAGCAGAAGGGAAGAGTATCGTTCCATCTGTTGCTGAGAAGTTCCACATTGGTAACCTAATGTGATTTTGTGATTATATGTAAAGATAAGTTCTAATTATTTCAGAAATTTGCGAGAAATATTTTGGTATCAATACTTTATATCTCCCCAGAGTCAATTTGTATTTGATTGTAGAATTTATATATGATTTTTTAAAACTAGAAATAAAAAACACAAGTTTTTTTTTTAACATTTAAAAAATAAAATTGATAATTTTTTTTCAGTTTGATTTTTTTAAATAATTATAATATGCTTTAATTACAGAACTTGTTTATTTCTCATCGATTTTTAATATGATCTAATAATAGTTAATAATTTATTTTAGTCCATTAAATTAAAAATTATAGAAAATTTGTTCTGATTTCTGATTATTTTTTTTTTAATTCTTTCAGATCGTATATACACAGTTTCTATTTTTACGGCTTGTGTCAATAAAATAATAAAAAAATTTGCTCACTTTTTAAAAATAATTAAAGTGATCAATATATTAAATATGAATTGTATCGATTTAAACATTTTATTTTTTAAGATTTTATATACTAAACAGTAATATATATATAATGTCTATTTTAAAATATTAAAAGTATTTAATTTGTTATATCTTTTTTTTTCCTAAAGTTACAAAGTAGCTAAAGGATTCTTAATACATATTTTTTAGTTACAGAACGTGTTTTTGATTGGTGTACTCATTTTACACCTTTTTTTTTTTTTTTTTTTTTTTTGAAATTTTCTGAGGAGGAGGGAGGGACAGAAATTTTGTTATCGTTCCATCTGCTTCAAATCAGCCAGATTAAAAACAAATTAAGTAGTACTTAAACAAATTAAGTAGTACTTAAAAGACGCCCATTCGAGTTTGCTAGATGATTTGCCATGCAATATTTATCTGCATTTTAGAAAATATTTCTAATTTGTGTTTGTTCAAAGTCTATAAAATAATTGTAGATTTTTGTTTTCAATTTTTTTTAAATATTTGTTTAAAAAGTTAACTAGGAAAATATCTAAGAAATATGTATGTCATTGAATATTTTAAAAGTTAATATGTAAGGCATTTTAGTTCAAATTTAAGAATTTCTAGTTTAGCCCGGTATCAGAATTAAATTTATTGAAAATATTTTTGATAATAAAAAGAATTTCGAAAAGTAACTCATAACGTATATTTTGTTTATAAACTGCAATTCTCTCCGTCGGCCTTTTTTTCTACAAATTACTATTTGTGTATGCATTATCTTAATATTACCCTTCAAGGCACGTAAAATGTCCTAACAATCGTTTCAATTATTTTTTATTACACAAATTTCTTAAAATTCCAATAAACTTTTAAGATTTTTGTTGAATTGCTAATTTTAAAGCTTATTAAAGGTATTATCATGTCAGAACATGAAATTTGTTTTTAGGATGAGGTTTTTAGCGTCAACAAAAATCCGTAGGCGATAAATAAAAATTTTATTATCTGCACGAGCATCTCAAAAAAATCAGCTTTTTAATAACGCGTTGCCATCGCATTTACGAATGCTCTGATTTTTTAAAAAATAAGTTAGTGACTACAGCAAATAAAATGTAGGGAAATGTCCTTTTGAGCACGCGATTATATGAAATAAATAATAAATGTGATATTTTGTAAACGATAAAGTGACTCATTCAATGAAACGATTAAAATGAATAAAAATATAATTTAACTTGCACCAGCACGTGGTGTTTAGTCGTTCAAGAAATGATGTTCTGACATGATACATTGAAATATGCATGGCAGATTTCATTTTAATCTTTATTTCTATTGAACTACTTTTAAGTCTCAAAAGAAACCTAAGACGACTGCAGTAGGGAAGTCGCAGATATCTTCCGGAAACTAGATAACAGTGACTCCATAACAACCGGAAACTACTCCACATATGCAAATAGACAAGTAGGGAATTAGTAGCCTCAGATAAAAGCATTGAGAAAGTGTTGCACTTTCAAGAACTGCGAAGTGTTTAAGGATTTGTATCTTACTCGTTGCTGTTTTTCTACAATATGATTTCAGCATTTTAGCCGAAAGAATGCTTTGGTCGGGTCGAATTTCTGAAGTCCGGTTTTGTAAGAGCTGGAAAAGTCACTTTTTGTTTTGGCCGGAATAAAATTTTTTCTCCTTCCTCCATTGTGCCGATTCTTTCATATTGCCATTTGTATTCTTCGTACATACAGTTTGAGAGAAAAAAATAATCTGAAAATAAAACCGATTTTATAAACAAGTTTTTTTTTGTAACTAAAAACCTGTCATTGAAATTTTTGATTAAATTGAATAATTTTGCGTGTGTTAATTTCAACTTTAAAATAATCTATCATCAGATCTTCCAAAATTATTAAGAGCTGTCCACAAAGTTCTCTTACTTGACTCGAAAATTTGATTCCATGTATTATTCTAATTCTACGCCGTTTTTGTAAAATTGTCTATGCTGACTATTGGTCCAATTATTATTTTTAACTATGAAAATAATTTGTGCCGTGTGTAATTATATCTTTGAAATATGTTTTTAAACAACTGAAAAGTTTTTTTTTTTTCTTTTCTTTTTTCAATGTACGATTTGAATTCTACTCTAAAGTTGATTTGTTCATTTGTTTCTATTATATCTGTTCGTACAGAAGATTTGAGAGGGGGGACCCTCATCTGTATCTTTTCTGTATTATTTTCATTTTAAAATGTTTATTGTAGTGGGCTTGAGTTAATTTTATTTTGATTAACAAGCTGCGCATACTTAATGTACCCCGTCGGAGGGGGGCTGCAAATATTGGATTGAAGAATTGTCTAAAACAGTACATTGGTTCTCGCTTCTCCGCAGGCATACAAAAATGATGGTGATACTTAATTAACAGGCTTTTCACCTATGATAGAATATATTCGATTGAAAAGAAATTGTTCAAGAATGGAAAATTCTCTAGAAAAAATGTGAAGCCAACATTGAAACTTAACCGGCATTAACTTTTCTGCCGTTAGTTTTATCATAAACCTAAGTTTTTGTAATAATATCGAAAGATGTGCCCACTAGACAATTTTTGTTATCAGTTTGTCACAAAACTAATGAAAGTTATAATGAAAAACTTCATATGCATTTGCTGAATTTTTAAAATATCTATGCATAAATTGTAACGCATTGTATTTGTAAATGTATAGTAACATGAAGTAACTGTATTCTATGAACTAAAAGAAAAAAAGAAAAAAAACTACACAAAGACTTAATCAAAAGTAATAATTAAAAACAGATTGGAAGAAATAGTGACTGATAGTAAAAAAGTTGCTTACCAAATTCAAAATTTTTTAAATTACTGAACAGAAATAATGGAAATAAGTTCTAACTGTTCAGTAAAGGGGAGAATATAATGAATTAACATAATATAAAATAATAAAAATTGCAGAGCTCTTCTCAATTATCTTTGCTATAATCCAGTATAAAAATCTCGACTAATTTTTATTCATATTTAATGTTATTCGCACATTAGACGCCAAAAAGAAAATAAAATTTCTCTTACAAAGGGGATATATTTAAATACTGCTTAACGTTACGCATACTGGACAGTTTTATACATTGATTTAATTTTTCCAGTTCTAATTAAAAATTTGGTAATTAAAGTGATCCTTATCAATACATATTACGTGATAATTATAATTTTGTTAGATCATTAGCTTTGAAATTTTTATAAATGTCCTTTTAAAATTATTCTGTTGTATACCATTTTATAATTAAAATTTTCTACGGGATACAGAATCTAAAAATATATAAATGAATTTTGCTAACCATTTGACTTATTTTTGATATATTGTAATATATTTTTACATATTTCCTAGTTTTGTTTAAAAAAAAGTTCTTAAATTTTTATAACTTTCGTTATTTACCTTACTGTGACCTATATTTAGAACTTAAATATATATAGAGAGAAATTTGTTGTTTGGATCATGCTGATAACGAGAATATTTACGTATTCCTGTGGTGTGTTTCATCCGTGAGTTCTAAATATTATATTTACGCTTTTGTAATGGGAATGGTAAATATCTTTGCCATCTTTTCCCTGTATTTAATCAGCTAATTGCCTGTATTTGCATAATTTACCATTATCTGGCTCAAAAAACTCACAATTATTTGCACGTACTGAGCAAGTTTCGAATACACCTGGAAAACGTTGAGAAAAATGTAAAATGTTTTTAAGTAAGCAGACGAAAGGGAAAAAGTTAATTTTAACCTAGAAGTCATAACCACAACAAAAAAAATGTGGGACACGTCTGCGAATTGGCACATTTTTTTCCCCTTCGCTTGCTGTTGGCCAACTTCGTCTTCTATCCAACTCGCACATTTTGATTCGCAGCTGCATGAATGGAGGAAGATTTACCATTTAACTCTTTTGAAAACATATTCTGTAGTGGTTGACCTTGACGTAAAAAAAATAATTTGCGTTCCTAGCTGGATTCTTTCAATAGAAGGTCACATTTTCATCCTCTGTTCTTACGTGCTGGGATATGAAGAGGGCCATTGGCCTTATTTCGATTTCTGCCTTTCTTGTGACTCATTTGTGTTCTAAACATTTATTGCCACATTTTATCGTCTGCTTCAACATCTGAAGGCGTTTGTTTTTGTTTTATCTTGCCCGCGTCTGACTGGGCTGGTAGAAATACCGATCGAAAAGTTATGTTTAATTTATGAGTAATGTGATTTATGGAACACGGCCACTAGAAATTCGGAAATATTTTCTTATTCTTCAAGTCTGTTAAGGTTTTTATATGTCTGACTATTATTTCTCGAGGTGTCCAGGGACCTTTAAAATGATTTTTTGCAGTTTTCTCCTTAGCAATTTGAAATTTTACAGGCATTAAGAGTATTACTATATAAGATGACACACAAAATTTTAAACATTATATTGATTTATTTATGAATTAAGGGGATTAATATAATATTTAAAAGCTATAAATAACGTCAATGAAAAATGTTCCAAGCGCTCCAACTTTGTTGGAAAGCCTTTAAATTTTTATTATTATTTCCTCTAACCCTTTTGAAATAAAAGTTGGAATTAATCTTGAAGTTTGAGTACGAAATATCAAAATTAACTAATTTGATATCTCAAAACAACTTAAACTTCTTTAAAAAATCAGTAGTTTTAAGTTATCATATTGGTAAATTTTGATGTTTCGTACTCAAATTCCAAGTTTAATCCCAACTTTTGATTAAAAACGATCAGAGAAAGTAATAATAAAAAAATAGAGCACTTTCGAATAAATTTGGAACGCCCGGAACATTTTTCATTGACATTATTTATCGCTTTTAAATATTATATTACCCCCTAACTCATAAATAAATCAATATAATGCTTTAAAACTTTGTATATCATCTTATATAGTGTTGTTTTTAATACCTGTAAAATTTCAAATTGCCAATTTGAAAATTGCAAAAAGTCATTTTAAAGGTCACTGGTCGCCTTAAAGCAATTGAAAATTAGCCTTGATATGCAGTTTAATGACCGATAGAATTATCTGTGTTAATTCACCTGGAGTTAACGATATCCTTTAAATAATATTTATAATATTAATTAATGAAAAATATAGTGAAAATAATTCAACCAGTTTCTTATACATTGCAACATTTTCTGGTCCACTGTAATGTAAATTTGATTTTCTTAAAAATTCCATAAAAAATTGTTAAATATAAAAAGTATTTGCAATGTGTTAAGAACTATTGCTCAGAAAAAGTTATTAATCTGCTTGGATGAATGATTGACCCCGCAGTTATCGGTCTAATTATACTTTTTGATATACTTCTTTATATTTCTTTTCTTGGTGGTTACAGTTTACAAATCTTTCTACTCAGCTAACTTTGATTTTTCCCATTTGAATTTTTCCCATTCGCATTTGAAATTGAATATGCATTAACCGTATTATTTTTTAATTGAAGATTAGAGCATCAATAACTTAAAGGTTAGCTATCAATAACTATTAGAGCAGAATGTAATGAAGTAATAATATAGATATGTCAATAATTATTCATCCTGTGTTTCTTTATCGTTGCTAATTTCAATTTGTATATTAAAAAATGTTATTCAATTATAAACTTATCCTTGCATGGAGATAAGTAAATGCATCATTCAATAAAATATCGAATTTATGACTGTAAAATTAGTCCTTCGTGATTACGTTTACTCCGCCTTTAAGACTTATAAAATTATTATTTTTTTCTACTACTGTGATAACAAGACGCTTCCTTCTATAATGTTAAATGTATTTTATTTACTGTGTGAAATTGAAATTAGATGATTAACATTGCAAAAGTCTTTGATTCGATTTTTTTTTTTTAAGGCTCCTTTTTGAGAAATGAATAAATTTTGGGTCCAAATAGAAAAAGTAAAATACTGAAATTAATAAATAAATAAAATCGATATCTTATTCTTCAGGGATCTTATCTTATTCTGGCTAGTTCAAACATCCACGGCTCCATAAAAGGTTTTAAAAAATCTTATTGACTGACCTGAATGTGAAATTGTGAGTTTTATATTTAACTGTATTAATTATTAAAATTTAAAACTTTATAGAATAAATTATTATATATTTTCGTAATGCAAGTATAAATATTAAGAACTGTCTCCAATCCGGATTGGTTTATACGGAATTTTGCTATTCAGACTTATTGCTTATATTATGCATTTCCTGAAAGTAGGATTTGATGGAAGAAAACTGTTAATAGTGTTAGTCAGATTAACACATAAGCATCAAATGCATTAATTACTGCTCACGTAAAATATTTTTAATCAAAAAGTAAAATTTGTGTTTGTTAATGTATTAAACTGTCTGAAGAATCGATCATGTTTTTATAAAGCACATAATATTAAACTTACTCTAATTACTGTTACTAATCTGTTCATTCTCATTAAAAAAACATTGTTTCCATATAATTTTTAAAAAAAATATTTTTAGGGGTATGAAGCTTTATAATTAATATTTTAATGGTGGGGTGAAGTCAGCTAGTTGATCTGTTTGTTTAAAATTGCCCGAAAGGCAGTGTGAATACATGAATGAGTACATGAAATGTGAACAAATAATGTCTTCTTTAAAATTTGTGAAGAAATCATATTGGACTTTATCTGTGGCTTTGATAATTTTAAGCTAAATAATATTGTCATTTATTTGAATACAATATTTTATTCTATCTCTATAAAAGGAACTTTTAACATATATAATATAAAAACATCAGCTATAAATAGATTAAAATTCTGTTATTACCCCACCTTCAGAAAATGTTATAGTAATTATTTATTTATTTATTTATTTGATCTTAATACAGTACAGTACAAAGCAACATTCAATTTCAATTATTTGTTCTTATAGTACTCTATCAATACTTTTCTATATTTTATTAATACATTTTAATATATTTCACTTTGAACGTTCTTTTTAGATGTTTAATTTCTTGTTTAAGCTAAAATTTTAACATTTTAATGAATTGTTGTTTTAAGAAATTAACTGTTCGGTTCTATATACTTCTGAATTTTGAATGGACAACTCCAACAATTTTTAATAGAAAAATATTGGATAGGTCAATAGTAAGAATTTAAAAAACTGTATTTAAAATGATATTTACCCATTAGATCTTTCTGAAATGGATATACATAGAATTGATTAAGAATTTTAATATGTTGTGGAATACCAGCTTTGTCTTAGTTTTTATTTTAGGCAGAGAATGGTTATTATTTATCAAAAACATTTTGTATTAATTTTAATTATTTGCAAAAGTTATTATTATGTGTAAATTCTTAAAAGCATTCTTATTGTTGGAAACAGAGTGGAAAATTATTTAATTGTAAGCTATTGCTAAAAAAACCTTTATCACCTTATAATATTCTTAATGACTTGTGTCGGATTTATACCACTTTTCATCTTTACTGAAATTGCATTTATTTATAAATAAAATGTAATATTTAAAAGGTAATTAATTTTTTATAATGAAAAACAATCACTTATATGAAATTTTTTAAAAAACTTTACTGTAATTTAAGGTTTTGATTGAATACTTTTATATTAAACCTCAAATGTTATATATAATCTTTTGAATTTTTTAATTTATTCCAACCAACTGCTATTTCTGTGCAACAATTATCATCGATACTAACAAGCTTGTAAAAAACAGCTTGTTTTTCTACAGAGGCTCTCCTTCAAAGTCGACCACTGCCTGAAATTCCTGGTCTCTTAGATGATTCGGCTGCTAGTCTTCCGTTAAGTGTTGAAACTGCATCACGATGGATGTCCAAAGAAAATCTTTTACTCCAGGAGGATGCGGATCCCCAGGTGTTTGTAGCTCTGTATGATTTCCAATCTGGAGGAGAAAACCAACTTTCTCTTAAAAAGGGTGAGGGAGAAATTTATAATTAGGTTACTATGTTTATAGCAATATTTGTGTGTGTGTGTGTGTGTGTGTGTGTGTGTGTGTGT
>JAOUZG010025633.1:3647258-3686287 GCA_026289955.1 Argiope argentata
GTGTGTGTGTGTGTGTGTGTGTGTGTGTGTGTGTGTGTGAATTATGAGAACTTGTTTTCTCCATATTTTAAACAAAAAAATGATTTTCACTTCAAAATTCTTTGATTATAATTGTTGTAACAAAATATACCTGTCCCTTTAAAAAAAAATTGAAATCTATATTTTGTTAGTTTAACTGAACATGCAGGAAATTATAACCAAAAAAACTTTATGGATTATAATTTTCAGCATAAGAAAAATAACCTTTTAATCAATTCCTCTTTAATTATTTAAATTAATCATTTATAAAACTGTGACATTAAATGCTTAACTGTTTTTCTTTGTATTGAAGCTGTTCTTATGGTAACTTTTAAAATTATTAATAATAGTTATGTCAACTTGAAGCAAATGAAAGTTTATCATGATTATATAGTTGTCATTTGAATGCAAACATTTAATGATTAAAAATATTCATCAAATAGATATATCCTGTATTATAGGCATTTGCTATTTTTAATTTTTTAAAATTATTTCTTCAAGGCAGACAAATAAAAAATCTTTTATAGATGATGTATTTAATATTGAACATATATTGCTAAATATATAATTCCTGGCATTACTCATAAATTTATCCCATTAATTTTATTTTTCAGAGTTACATTTAGGATTATGCTAATGTTTATTTATCTTTATAAAAATTCAATTTTTGATCTATTATTTGAACTTGTTTAAAATCTCCTTATGTTTCTACAATAAAATGTAATTATCCTATTCTACCTGTTTCATTATGTTTTTAAACATATACAATCATTATAATTTAAAATGTTTTCATAAAACTATTATATCCAAACTATAAATCAATTTATGCTCTTTCCTGTTTATATACTAGGTGAACAAGTACGAGTTCTCTCGTATAATAGAACTGGTGAATGGTGTGAAGCTCAATCAAGAACCGGTCAGGTAGGCTGGGTGCCAAGTAATTACATAACTCCAGTCAACAGCTTAGAAAAGCATTCCTGGTATCATGGGCCTATCTCTCGTAATACAGCTGAGTATTTGTTAAGCAGTGGCATTAATGGCAGCTTCCTGGTCAGAGAGAGTGAAAGCAGTCCAGGCCAACGATCAATCTCCCTGCGGTACGAAGGCAGAGTTTACCACTATCGTATCAGTGAAGATACCGATGGCAAAGTAAGAAGGGATTATAAAAATCTTCTCTCATGAATGCATATTTCCTTTGACACTTTTAATAAGATTATTTTATTATAATCTTATTAAAAGTGTCTTATTAAATCTTATTAAACTGTTGATAAATAAGTTTCTTATGGATTCATGGATTTCTATTATACTATTAAATTTATAATCAGGATATAGACAAAAATATGTATGACATTAAACAATGTTATGTTGATATTTCATTGTAGAAATAACATTAATAATGCACAAAATTTAATTTTTGAAGCTTCTCAGAGTAATTACAGAAGCAGGAGTCAAAATACATACAAAAATCTCAAGTACTACATGGGCTGCATTGAAAATATTCTAGCTTGTATTTTCCTTTGCACATTAGTGGTGCTAATATGATATCACTGTGCATAGTAGAAGGAGAAACGTTAATGTATATGCTGCAATGTTTTTCTCTTCATTCTAAAGTACTAGGTGGTTGCTAAGCAAATTGTTGTCATACATATTCATCGGGTTATTTATTTTTTAAATTTCTCTCTTAATTACTGAGTGAATTACACAAAGATGTTGAACCAAATTCAACCACAAAACTGATCATATCAGTAGAAGGTGACAATTGCTCTGGAGGACATAAATCTATTTGCATGCGACTGTTGCTGTAAGAGGTGAAAATCTGATAAAGGGAAGAAAGAATATAATAATGATAAAAGAATACTATCAATGAATTCTCCATTAAATTTATAATGCCATTTGATGGAAAAAAACCATAAAATATTTTTTATAAATATAAACAATTGCTGCTCCCGTACCTTCCCCTCCTTTTTATTTTTTTTTTTTTTTTTTTTTTTTTTTTTTTTTTGCAAAACATAGGTTTTCAGTCATTTGACAGGCTTATTACTCTTTTGACATGACCTTATATATTTTGATTGTTTCCAAAATTGAAGACGATGCTTTGATAGTAAAGAAGAGATGGGGCAGAATGTAAAAGTTAAGATGTATATCATTCCAAAAGAAACTTTCCAGAAGTTCTTTTGATAAAAGAAAAATTGATGAGATAAAAGTGTAGATGTGTAAGAAGTCTACTTTAAGGTTTATTAGATTCCTGATTCCATCAATTAAAAAAAAATAGATTTCTCAGCCAAAAGTTGGATACTTTTTATTCAATTGTATTAAAATTGGTTTAAAAAAAAATTTCTTAACTTTTCATTTCTTTTTTAAATTTTAATGTATTCATTCCTCTTTCATCTGTATTATATAACTTACATAACTGACATAAAAATGGATAATTAATTAACAAGTTTTAAAATATTTTATTCAATGAATTTTGATAAAAATAAAAGAATATTAAAATATATATATTGTGGCTGTATAAAGTTATTTTTAGTTTATCGCTTTGAAAGATTTACCAAATATTTATTATTCACTGTGGCAGTGGTGTTAGGTCTAATAATTTATTATTACCAAATCATTTAATACTTTAAATATAATATACATATCTTTAAAGTTAATATTTTTGAGTTCAATAATTATTTAGATTATATAATATGTTGAAACCATTCTCTAAAAGTTTAGATTAAGAAAGTGGGCATATAAATCATTCATTGTTCTTTCAAGTCTTGTATTACAAATTGCTTTAAACTATAAATCATTTTTTTAGGTATTTGTTACATCAGAATGCCGTTTCAACACATTAGCAGAGCTTGTTCATCATCACTCTATGCATGCAGATGGGTTGATTACTTTATTATTGTATCCTGCTCCCAAACGTAACAAGCCTGCTGTTTTTGCCCTAAGTCCCGAACCTGATGAATGGGAAATTGATCGTACAGATATTGTGATGAAGCATAAATTAGGAGGCGGCCAATATGGTGATGTCTATGAAGCGATCTGGAAGCGGTATAATGTAACAGTTGCTGTAAAAACATTAAAAGTATGTGTCTATTAACTATATTATATTTTATTAAAAATAATATTTCATGAGAAAAGTAAACCAAATTTAATTGAGAATTTCTACTAAGCTTTAATTATAAATTTTGTTTATTATTACTTATAGTTCAGGTAAAAGTATATTTTATTCTAGGAGGATACAATGGCCCTGAAAGATTTTTTAGAGGAAGCAGCTATCATGAAAGAAATGAAACATCCTAATTTAGTTCAATTGCTAGGTGTGTAAATTTTATTATAACTTCTTAAGTGAAACAAAAATTAATGATACTAGCTGATGCTATTTTATAAACAATATATCATTGTTGTAGGGAACATTTTAAGTGATATATAATGCATACATTTTTTTTAGTTAAAGAAATATTTATTCTTTAGTCAGTGATTAATGTTTATTCTTTTTTAATTTCAATTTATTAATTGCTTTAAAATGTTTAAAGTTGTATTTTAATTATTTTCTGTATCTATTTGATTATGTGATAAGTATCTGCCTCCGATGTTTTATTTGTATATCTTTCATTTTTACTATTATTTATGCCTTTAAGGATTTTAATTGAATGTTAAAATGTTCTGTTATTATTAAGTATTAAATATGTGTTTTTTTATTTGAAAATTGCCGGGGGGGGTTATATTTTTCCTCTCAAGAAGAATTAAATATTGAAAGATTAAAAGGTATAAGCAAAGAGATTATGTTTATTAGTAAAAGATTTAGTTTAAATTTAAAACTAATGCTTGTGGATGCTCTTTTGTTTTATTGTTTTATTTATTTTCTCTTTCACAGGTGTTTGTACAAGAGAGCCACCATTCTACATAATTACAGAATTTATGCCTTGTGGAAATCTTCTAGATTATTTAAGAAATGCTAACCGTGAAGAAATAAATGCTGTTGTATTGATGTATATGGCAACACAGATTGCATCAGCCATGTCTTACCTTGAATCTCATAGCTTCATCCACAGGTATGAGGCAACTTTTTCATTAATTGGATTAGAATATAAAGGTTATATTGCTCTTAATTGCTTTGCTTCGGTTTGTGTGTTTGTGGTAACAAAGAACATAAAATAATAGTTCACACAGCATGATTAGAGTACAGTCATTGGAAAAAACAAAATGTTAAAAAAAATAATTTTTTTGTTTGTTAAATGAAACTGATGGTAACAGTAATGCATATATCTTTAATATTTGCTTCTCTCCTCTCATTTCTTTTAACATTTTGCTTCTTTCAATGATGGTGCTCCAGTCATGCTGAATGAATTTTTTTTATGTTCTTTGTTATTTGCATTATTTAAAAGTATTTTCTTAAACACTTGTTTATAATTTGTAAAACAGAACATTCTTTGAAAAATTTGATAACTTGTATGTACAAGGCAAGAAAAATAAATGCTATAAAATAATGCATAAAATTAGTCTTAAAAATGAGTAAATGTAAGGTCATTCTATTTCATTCTCTAAGCATTGCATTTGCCACAATGGACTCATTGTTGTAAAATTATTTGCATCCTTGTGATTGTTTTATCAAGGGATGTGATTTAATTTCTGTATTATAGCATAAACTTTTTTTACAAATACAAACTTTACTAAAATGCCTTTTCCTTTTACTCAAAAACTCATACCATTGATTAATTTTCATTCTAAAGAAGTTCTTAATTAAAACGAAAACCATCAGTGATTTGCATTGTCACAAATTTATTTGCGTGTCTAATAAGTTATGGAAAAAAATAGTGTAACAATTTCACAAATCTGTGTAACTCTGCATAGAGATTATATAGAAACCTCAGCACATGAATAAAAATCCACTTCACTTGGCAGTTTTCATTTTCTTTCCCCAAATTTTATTAAATATTATGTAACCATGTATAATTTTTGTTGAGATATTTTTGCCCTTCCCAAAGCTAAAGATTTTTATTATTATTATTATTTCAAAAACCACTTAAACTATTGATATTTTTTTCTCTGTTTTAACTATTTAGTGTATAAAGAAAAATATAGCTAATTTAATTCTTTGAAAGTGATGTGATACGGATTATAATCTTCTTTAAATTGCTGTGGGATCATTGAATTGTTAGTTTAGTGCGACTTTCCATCTAAAGGTGATTTCAATTTTCTAATAGCTTTTATACTTTGTTCTTGCTCCTCTTCAAGTTTTTACATTGTCCTTATGAGTGTCATAGGTGGTATTTAGCTTAGAGTGTAAGAACTTAAAATGAATTTAACACTCATAATATATTATGAATTATATCTTATTAAGATATCTTAGATGATAAAAATAAATCCCCCCCCATTGCAATCAGCATTTATTAAAGAGGAATAAAGGTTGGCACAGTAGATATGTGGCAATATTTAAAAATGTTTTTTTAAACTATATTTTAATAATTATTAAGTCTTGTTTCCTTTATCTTTAACTCTCATAAAATATGCTAGAAGTAATAGTTATTTATTTAGTAATAATGAAAAAAAAATTGAAAGAAGCATTTACATTTTTATTAAACAAATCTTTTATTTATATAAATAATATATAAAATTTAATTTATATAAATTGTATGCATATTTAAAATATGAAGAAAAAAATGTTTGTTATAAAGTGTCTAAAAGATTGATAAAACTAATAATATTCTTTAAAAAAAAATGTGATAAAAAGCACTGGAAATTTCACTGAATAAAAAGAAGCATTCAAAACATAATAATTAAAATATCTAGAACTGTATAAATATTAATGTGTTATGGTGGATTACAAACAAATTTTTAAAATCTTTTGTTCTATTTAGAACTTGTTTTAAAATCGTAAAAGCCACTGAAAACATTTCTTTTGCAGAGATCTGGCAGCTAGGAATTGCTTAGTAGGTGAAAATCATCTTGTGAAAGTTGCTGACTTTGGATTAGCTAGACTCATGAGAGATGACACCTATACAGCTCATGCTGGTGCCAAATTTCCTATAAAATGGACAGCCCCTGAAGGCCTTGCATATAACAAATTCTCAACAAAATCTGATGTTTGGGGTATGTTACTTTCAAGAATGTTTTGAATAATGACTCAGAAGTATTTGGTATATTTCTGTTTTGCCTGCATAATTTTTGTTTTGTGCTTTATTTATTTGAAGAAAAAAGCACATTTGAAATTTCCTAATAACTTCTCTCACTTTTCTCCTTTCTAAATACCTTTTTTCTTCTTTTTTTTTTCTTTTTTCTTTTTTTCTACTTTAACTATACTTGCAAAAAATTTATAGCTTATTATTTGATTGTGGTATATTTTTCTAATTTACAGTGTGGCATTTTGTTCATTATGTTACAATAAATGGTTATTTATAAAAATGCATGTTGAAATAACCCATTTACTCTACTGTACACTTCCTAGTATCTGGTTCGTGACTATGTAGTTTAATTTTCTTTTTTCCCAATTAAATGAGAAAAGTGTTGCATTGGCAACATTGCCAAGGTGTTAGGTTAGAAGAAGGTTGAAATTCAAAAGCAGGTATCAATTAAAAACTTTTTCAAAAACTAAAAATTGTGAGTTTTTATTGTCCTCTTAGGATTACCTTTATATTTCTGTGTAATCATTTATCAGCAAAAAATAAAATCTACTTTATTTTTCACTGAATTTTCTTAAAAACAAGACCCATGATTTACATTAATATTTTGTGTATGTTTCCTTCGTTTAAGTTAAGCATTACGGAATTTCTGTCAAAATGCAAACAGTTTATATTCTCTAACTTTTTTTTTCCTCTGATAAATTCTTGAAATGTATAAACTTACCAGCATAGAGTCTTCTATTTTAACTTGAATTATTACTGACAGCTGCTTCTATGATTCGCCAAACAGCTACCACATTCACATTCTACATGGCTTGAAGCTAATGGAGGGCTTAAGAAATGATAAAATACTTATAATAACGGTAACTTTGGGTATAAAAACTTTGTCTTGTGGTATTAGTGGGCAAAGAAATGATTTTGTGGAACTCTGGCTTTCTAGTCATCTGGCCTACTTGTCTACCATATTCAGATGGATACTCTGGAGTGTACCATTGTGGAATTACTGTTATGTGGAATAAGCTTCATATTAATTTTAAAATGTTATGTAATTTAGAAATACATGCTTTATCAATCAGTAAATTTAGTCATTTTTCAAAAGTAATGAATTTGAGTTTAGAATTCTACTTTTGTTATGTTAATTTTATATGTGAAAACTGAAAACATCTATAATCAAAATCAAGCCATATCCCTTTTCCTTATTGTAACTTTCTGAAATCAACGCTTATAAAAATTTATATAAATTTAAGTGTTTTATCTTTAAAGTAGGTTAATCCAAAGTGCATAAAAATACTTTTCAATCTGGAAGAACTTAAGGAATCGATTACACTTCTAGAAGTCTTCCACCCCTTTTCCTATAGATTTTTTAAAAATATGTGGTTAAATATTAATCTATTTATTTAAATAGATCAGGTTAGTAAAATTGAAATGTGCGCAAATCCTTTGTACTTACTAATTTATTTGTGAAATATTTTTTCTGGCTTATTTTATAATATATTTATTTTATAGCTTCCTTTTTTTCAGAAGATAAAACTTTTCTTTAAATATTAATTTTATATCTCGTTTCAGCTTTTGGTATTTTGCTATGGGAAATAGCAACGTATGGGATGTCACCCTATCCAGGTGTTGATTTAACAGATGTGTATCATATGCTGGAATCAGGCTACAGAATGGAGTGTCCTCCGGGATGTCCGCCTAGAGTTTATGAACTGATGAGACAATGTAAGATTTTATCTTTTTCCAAATTATGAAAAAATTGTATCGAGAGTGATCCTGATTCAAAATTCTTGAAAAGGAATTGTTATTAATCATAATATTTAGATTTAGTTGAATATTATTGACTGTTTTATGAAAAATCTTTCATAACCTCTATAATACAATAGGCACCTTAGTAATATCTTTCTATTTTAGTTACAAAATGACTAGTCTATTGCAGTTTCCATAGGCTGAGACAATCTCAAAAATTTCAATTAAACCAAACCCATATTTTATCCTTGAGCAATTTAGAAAAAGAAAAATTAAGTATTTTCATAAGAGGGAAAAATAAAGTTTTATACAGAAGGTTATACTATTTATATCTTTTTAAGGCAATATGGAGCATTAAAAAAATTAACTTGATATAGTTTTTCCCAAAAGTTTTATATGCTGTCTAATTTGTAATTTCTTATGCATACAAAATTTCATTAGTAGAAGAGTATTATTCCATATTGAATATCTCCAGTAGTGCATCTTCCAATGAAAATTTTCTGAAATGCTTTATATTTGGCTCACTCTTGAATTTCTCTAAGGGAAGCATGTCTTTTTTGTATAGAAAACTTGTGATTTCACACAAAGTGCAAATATTGACCATACAATTCTGGAAAGCTTATATAAAATTATATCGATGATCTCTGGATATCCATAGAGTTCTAGTGGTCTGGGGATTAAGGTATTGAGTTCAGAGGCGGAAAGCTCCAATTTCAAAATTCAATCTTACCAAAGAATTATTGTGTAAGTGTACTCAGTACACTTTTAATCTAACAGGATCATATATCCTCCTATTGTCGCCGAGAAGGGAAGCACTAGCTCAGGTGATGTCCTTGTTAACTGAGCATGGTTAAAAGAGGACTGTAATAAGCCGCATGTTGCTTTAAAAATAGATATAAAACTTTGAATATGTCTCTAAAGTAGACTTTTTTATGCGCAAATAATATACTGCTTCCTGTACACTCCATTAATAAGATAAAATTAAATTCTGTAGTTTCTTTGTATTCCCTAGATTCCTTTTTCTGTTTTAAAATCCCAAAGAAGTTTGAAATAACATCTAAAACATCCTAAAGTCATCAGTAACCCTCAGTCTTGCCATTTGAAAAGTATTTTCTAGTTTGTTTGTCTCTCTCATTCTCTAATGTTATGTATGAAAACTGTTTAAGATTACAATAGATTTAAATTCCCATTCATACCAACAATATATTTTATGATTGTATTTTAAATGAGTTGTTTTTTATATCCTTTAATTTTGCATGTAATATTTGTTCTCCCTTTTTATTTTCCATTGACATTTATTCAAAACTATTTTTCTGTTAATTGCATTTTTAAGTCGGCTTATATTTATAAAGTATTTTTCATTTTTACTTTTTTCAAATTGATCTATAACTATAAAAATAAATTTAAAAGTTATGGATATTTGTAAAATAGATACTAGTTAAACTATTTTATTTATTTTGCATGCTATTCATGTGCATTCCCTTCAAAATTATTATGACTTTTCAGTAACTAAGATGTCAACTAAATGGTTTGCCAGTGATTTCTTTACCGTTTGTCAGACATAGTGTTGCAGCATAGTATATGAATACAGATTTTTAAAAATCACTAGAAGGTGGAAAATTAATTCAGTTCTATGTCTTTTTATCATATGTTTGATATTTATTATGCACCTATTCTGTCACAATATTCTTGTTTTAGTAGTTTTGTGTTTAGTTTTTCTTGTGATATTTTTAATATCTATTATTATTGATCTTGTGAGAACTAATATATTTTTTTGCTATTGTTATTATTTTTTTAATTCAAAATACTTGTGATTAATTGTTTTTAGGCTGGCATTGGGAACCATCAGAGAGACCAACTTTCAAAGACATCCATCTGACGCTTGAAACAATGTTCCAGAATTCTAGTATAACGGAAGGTAATTTTGATTGCATACAATTTATGTGAACTAATTTTAAAATCTTTTGAAACAACAATATAGAATAATTAATTTTGCTGCAGTAGTTGATGATATTTGTCTTGTTGGAATATTTTTCAAGTATTGTTAAACTGAAATGGAAAAACATTTAAAATAAACTTTGTACTAATATCATATTTATCAAACATTATGTGTGTAACTTTCTATGGCGAATTTTAATAAACGGGGGGGGGATAAGAATATCCATCAATTTTAATTTCTAGTTTTAAAAAGGTGCTATTTTTGTAATAATATTTGTAACTGTTTTTTACAATAATTTTTTTTCTCATTCCAGAGGTTGAGAAACAGTTGGAACAACAAACTCCACCTTCTTCATCATTTAAAAAGCATGGTGGTAGTAGTGGAAATATCCAGGCTTTAGCTACAGAAGAAACTGAGCAAGGTTAGCCTAGATAGTTCTTAGGGTTTTATTATGTTTTATAATGCAGTTTAGTTTTAAAAGAAAATTACATTCATTTTGTATTACATGAAGAAAGTTTATTTTAAATTAATTTGTTGTTTATTGGAGAGCTCAATTTTAACATTTTTTTTTCTTAATTCAATTTTTTTTTCATTTATTTTTT
Organism: Argiope argentata; assembly: GCA_026289955.1. NCBI lineage: Eukaryota > Metazoa > Arthropoda > Arachnida > Araneae > Araneidae > Argiope > Argiope argentata. The sequence continues at coordinate 3,657,671 of JAOUZG010025633.1, forward strand.
TAAATGCATATTTATTTTTCCACTCCATTTTCTACTTGATTATTATTACAGAAATACTAATTTTTTTATTGCTTTAAAAAAATCTTTTCATTTATATTTTTGATCCAGTAATGGTATGCTAACTCCATAAAAATATTTGATTTGATTTTTTTTTCATTTGTTTGATTATGACTAATAATCTTAAACAGTTGCTCATATAATACCTAATTAAATAACTATAAGCATCCTGTACTAAAATGCATAATTGTTATGTACAACCATGATAGAAATTTTGCTGTGAAAGAATTGGACTAAAAGAATAAACAATTAAAATGCCAGAAAAAAAATTCAATGATTTTTATATTTTTAAAATATTGCTGATTTTACATTTAATGTTGAAGTCTAAAAAGGGCTTTATACTTTCTCTCATGTGACCCAAAAAAGTTTGTAAAACTGCCTCTGTACTTTTCCTTCAGGTTGATGGTAAATAGTTTTTAGAGATTTTTCTATCTTTTCATTTTGATGCAACATTTATGACTTATAGTCCTTAATTATTGATATAATGAATCATATTAAATTTTTAATCTTTCATATTAAATAATTTTTTTTATTTAATATATATACACACACTGGCTACCTTTGACTGCCACCAGTTTTGCCAGAACTCACTCTTTTGTAAAATTTTAAATTAATTATTTTAGGTAACTTATTATTAAAAATTCTCTTTACAAATTGCTTTTTAAATTGAAATTTTGATAAACATATAGCTTGTACCATTTTAGAAGCCTTAGAATCAAGTGTCTGCTTAATTTACTATTATTTTAACTGAAATTTGAATTTAAAGTAGAAAGGATTAAATTTCAAGAAATTTAAAAAAAAATCTTATTTAAACAATTTAAATATAGTCATATATACCTTTTTAAAAACTTCGTCCTTGTTTATTTGTGAAATTAAATTGTAAAAATAAGTTATTTGTGAATTAATTGTAAAAATTTTTTTATTTAAAGTTGTAATTCTTTAAATAAAATTTCAAGAAATTTATTTAAAGATACCAACTTATCATGGAAAATTAAATCATGTCTTCAGACCCTCATCAACATCAATGCAGAAAAATCCATGATGAAATATTGCTAATATAAATAATTTGATTTATTAAGAACATTAAAATATATTATGACACATAAATTGAGATTATTTTTTGAAGTAAATTAAAAATAGAAAAAATATAGAGCTATTAAGTTGGTATTGTCATATTTACATTCCCATCTTTTCTAGCACATTTCTGTCAAATATGGCAGTTGTAGGTCTAATGGTTTGCTTTGTAGAATGCCAACACAGATACACATATGCATTCATCTTTATTATTATATATTCCTAGATTTCCTAATGTACTGTTTTGCATAGTTTTTCCTACTATTCAAGAATTCAATCATGATTTTCTGTCAAAAATTATATAAAATTTATTAATTACTCTTTGTTTCATTAAAATAATAAGCCATGGTATTATTCTGTATTCTCCCATTAGTTCATGCTGATGTAGGATAGATTGCACATTGTGGCTAAAAGTTTATGTATTTGTTCTTGCTTCAACCTTTGTTGTTTAACTCTAATGTTATTATTTTTTGTTTAAAGAGCTGTAGATAATTTAATCAATCATCTTTTAACATTATACTCTAAATTTAATGAACTTGCTATTTTTTATTGCGACATAATAATAATTATTATTTCTTTTCTTATTGCCTTTTGATGCAGATATGCACTAAGTTTGGAGTAATTAATCCATTGACAAAAAATCATGTTGTGAAAGATTATTAATAATTTTATTTTAATAAACGCATAAGAATCCTGCCTACAATGCTTCAGAAATGTACATATATTGAATGTCTGGAATTAAAATTCAAAATATTCTATATATATATATATATATTCAGAAAAATTATCATTTCTATGGTTATGTTTTACTCTGTTGAATTAAATTTAAGATAATTAAATTAAATTTAAGTTGAATTAAATTTAAAATGGCCGATAATAAAATAAAAATTGCATATTTGTGGATAGGGAACATCACATACTATATTTTATTTGTATGAAATTTTTGTTATTGTAATTTCTTCAGAAATGGGGTGAAAGAATAGGGAAAAGAAAAGAAATTGTTATAAAATACATCATTAATATATATTGTGCAGTTTCTTTTTTAAATATTATCAGATGGCATACTTACCAAAAAGTTCTTAATATTTTAATTATTTTGATTTTCAAAACTCTGGATTTTTTAAAGACTTTTAATAAGCTTGATATGATCTATTTGTGTTTATCAATGTATGTATTAAATCAACTTATATTTCTTTTTGACAATTGTTAAGTATTGAAGTTCCATTAAAAACCGAACTGCATTAAAAATATTTCTGAAATATATTTCTAAGGTATTATGTGAATGGTTGAAACCGTTATAATATTGGATCTTTGACATGAGTAAGATATGTGCTTTTTAAAATAAAATACTTCTTTCTGTATCTTATATTCATTTTCCAGAATTTATTTTATCATTTGTATTCAAATTTTTTGTGTTTGGTAAGACTTAGTTAAGTGCTTAAAGTAATTTTTTTTCTTTGTGCAGGAAATCGTGTCACGGTACAGTCAAAACAGCCCACTGTTTCCGTTGGTAAATCTACAATTGTACAGTTAAGGCGCTCTGGTCCCCGTAGCAAAACTGCACCTGTTCCTCCTAAAAGAACAAGTTCCTTTCGTGATAGTACGTATCAAGATAAAATGGGGGAAGATGGATCTGAAGGCTCCAAAGAAGCTGTTAATGGATTAGAGAAAGTATTTGAAAATATAAATAAAGAATTACAAGATCTGAATAGCAGTGCTGGTGAAACTGAGAGTGATGTCCAAGAAAGAACTCCTGACACAGAAGATTCCGAAAGTCATACTGCAACTTCAGCTTTAAGTGTTCCAAATGCTGTACAGAACCAATCTCAACAACAAAAACTCAAAAAGACTAGAACTTACCCTCCAAACATTCAGCAACGCATGAAAGACAGTTCTCAGGTAGCTAGTAAAAGCCAACCAAAAAAGGTACAGATAGCAGCTTTAGAAGTGCAGAATGTAAAAAGAGCAATAAACAGGTATGGCACCTTACCGAAAGGAGCAAGGATAGGTGCCTACTTAGAATCTTTGCGGCAGCATGGTCTTCATGCTGGCTCTCAACCAGAGCCAGTTTTGGAAACTGAACTGGACGTTCTCAAAGAAGTAAACTCGGATGCAATGTATTCTCATGCAATAGAACCATCTCATCATCAAAATAACAGCAGCATAACACCCACAAACATTGATAATGCCCACTTGAACAGTTTGAGGCAAGGTTCGGATGTTTCTAGATACTTTTCTCATGGTGTTTTACAAAGACAAAAGTCAGATTTAACTCATACAAAATCTAGTGAATTATTTGAAACAGGTTCAATTCCAGAAACTCATCACATAGCAATTAAACCTGTTCCTTCTCCTAGATTGCCTCGCAATAAAAAAGCTGATCGTTATACTCTAAAAATGGGGAAATCTGAAGATAATAGTCATACCAGTAAAGAGCTTCGAGATATGAATGGTGATAATGGTGCATTATTTGGTGTAAGTCTAAAGCACAGAGATTCGGTTGATGATGACAGACTAGCTAATAATCAATCTCCTCCACCTTTTGGCTGTGGTTTAGTGAGACGCACATTGAAAAAACGTCCTAAAGATCGACCGCCAAGTCCACCAAAACATCCTATTGTTAAAAGTGGCTCAATGGATGATCATTTAGGAAGAACAAATGAAAAATCTCCTATGTCAAATTCAGCTTCTGATCATCTCAATAGCCCTATCTCTTCTTTAGGCTCTAATGCAAATAGTCCACCACAGGGAAAAGACTCTAGAACTGGAAAAGATTCACAAATTGATGGTGATTACAAGACAAATAATGAAAATCCACCTCCTGTGTCAAATGCTTCAGATTTCAGGCAAAATTTAAAACCTGTTGCTAATTCAAGGTATAAAATGACACCAGCTCCAGCTCCACCTGCAAATCCAGCTGCACAGCTGGTATCAGAACTTTTTGAGAGCTTGAAAATGAAAGCTCGTAAGAGGGCAGCAGAAATGGATGCTTCTCATACTACTAATACATCCAACTATAATAATACAGAAACTACAAAACCATCTCCTACTGATCAATTGCCAAAAAACATACCAACGATCAACAGAGAAAATATTCAGTGTGATAATCTGGATTCTTCTAGTGTTGTTCACAATCATGTGGTTGAAAATTGTAGTGAAATAGAAAAGAAACGAAACATTTATTCAAAACCGGTTTTTGATAGGATGTGTGCTTCATTAGAAGAAGATAAATTAAAGGATCATGTTACTCCTCCTGTCCAAAGAACCAGTGTTTTATCTGACGGAGAAATCAAGCATGAACATGCAGAAATATCAAATCCTGATAAAGCAAATCTTGTTGAAAGTGAAGATGAAAATAAAAGGCACAGCTCCGGCAGTATTAGTAGTTTAAAGAAATTATGGGAAAAAGAAACAGGTGGGCATAATTTTGAAAAGTCATCCGAGAATTCAAAGAAAATGTGTCCAAAAATTATGGCTCAACAACTAGAATCAAGAATGAAAAGAAGTTTTGAAATGCCTGAAACTTCGGATCAAAAGATAAGCAGTACACACTCTGATTCTGGCGAACCAGAGAAAAGTTCTAGGAATAATTTGGTGTCTTGGAAAAGCTCTCCTCCTTTGCAGCCTAAATCAAATTCTAACCTAGTTCGAGATAGCGGTACTAATGAGATTAAAAAAGATGATTTGAAAAATATTGAGAATGCATCTGGGACTTCCAAGTCTGAATCTCAGGAACATTCAAGTGATACTATAATGTCATCTGGAACACTTTCAAAACCACAAGTTCCACAGAAACCACCTGTGAAAGGTTGTCGGCCTGTTGCTACAGTTGCTCCTGTCACAAAACCAGCTAAACCAATTTTAAAACCGCAGTTATTGCCTAAAAGTGGAATAAAAGGCTTAGAAAGTCCTACATCACAATCCAGCTCAGAACAATCTAATAAAGAAAAATCTATTGAAAAGAATGATAACGAGAGCAATTCAAAATCTGAACTTGCAAATACCAAAGCATCAATAGTAGAAATTTCAAGTGCACTAGAAAATAATATAATAGGGCTTAGAAATGCTGCAAGCATTAGTAGCATGAGTATAATTCAATTGACTGATAAAGTACAACTTTTTCGCACTTCCTGCTCTGGATATGCTGAATATATCCCTCCGCATGGCAGATTTCGTTTCCGTGAACTTTTATCTCGTCTTGAAAACCAAGGAGAACAACTAAGAACTTGCAATAGCAACAATAGTAGTGACAGTTCCAAGTTACTGTCAGATTTGCAAAATACAGTTCATGACCTTGTTAATGTTGTACAGCGGTGAACACCCTTTTTGTACAGTGCTGCCTTTACTTTTTCATAGCCTCATTGTGCATTTGATGCTGAACAGAGAATAACGACTCGAAAAGACTCCTAGTCGTTCATTTTCTTGAACAAAATGGAAACCTGACATTGCAGAACTTGGAATTCCTTATCAACTATGTGTGTTCCTGGGTAAAGTGTGTCTACTTTTGAGAATTTGGTACAGTAATTTATAAAACAGTCGTTTAAATTTTTATACCTCATTTTTACATTTTTTAGTATCTTTTATGTTGCATTTTCTATATTCTGAGTATTTATTAAGGTTATAAAGAAGCATCTTCACACTGGAGTTTCGGACTTGCTATTGCTCTATTTTTAATTAATGAATGAATGAGCTGCGCTGGGGGCATACATTTAGGTTCCATGATTCTAATTTAAAAGATAAATATGGTGAGATCTGTAAAATAGTTCCTTCAGAACTTTTTAACAGATCCCATATAGAAACATTAAAAGTCTTTTATTTTTTCAAAAAGTTCTAAAAGAAAAGGTATTTTTATGCATTTACTTGTTTTTACTAATGGAAAAATATTTAAAGGTAATTATGACAATGAAGCATTTGAAACAGTTATTTTCAATAGAGGCAACCCAATCTTGCAGTTAATTATTTTTTTCTTATATTTAATGAAGAAATTCCAGAAATTTAGTTTCTTTTATATCTTTTCAATTTAGATTATAAGTGAAATAATTTTTGATAAATATCCTTATTGATAAATATCTTGACCTGGTATTTTTCTTTGTATCAAATTGTATTTGGTGGAAATGAGTAATGTTTTTTTCAAAGTGCCAACAATGATCCTTAAAATTAAATAATATTCATAAATGGATATTAATTTTAATAACTCTCTGCAACATATTGGTTTACTCGTGAAGAATTAAGTATTATTTTTGTTAAACGTTGCTATCTCTTAAAATATAAAGTAAAAATAGGAAAAACTCCTTATAATTTATTCTCATTCTCACTAATTTTCAGTTTACAGCATTAGAATAAATATGTTTTATTGTTAGCTAAGTCTGTGATACTAGATGAAACCTACTCTTTTAATTAAAAAAAATACAGATAATTTTTTAATGTGATATGAAGTTTATTTTTATTTCAAATAGTGTCTTTTCTTTAAAATTGGGATAATTTCATTGCTCTATACATAATTTTACTTTCTTTTGGCAAAAATTAGATTTTTCGGTCAAATTTTTTACACCTCTTCCTTTCTCCCCTGTTTCATTCATTTCATGTAGATGCCTGTTTGCCCACAAATTACATACAAAAATAATTTTTAAAGCAAATTAGTTTTGTTCAGCATTTGATTTCAATTAAATTATTCTTATAACTTAGAAGCTATTATATGAAAATTTTATTGCTATATAATGCTGTAGTAAATTTTTTTACTATTTTATAAAATACTTCTCAGGAAAAATACTTAATAGCAAAGGGGGAGGGTTTTTTAAATCTTTTCCTAAACAAGTTCATAAATGATTCCTAGGTTTATGGAATTGGAAAAGCACAATTGTTGTACCCTTTGTTTTGTATTGGCAAACAAATGGTTGGTTTGCTAATCTTGGCCTGGTTTATCTCTTCCTGAACAAAAACATCAATTTTACATAATTTTAATATTGTATAAATTTCTTTGTCTTCAGTCTATAGATTTTTAATGGGTTTCTATCTTTTATTTTTTAACCTGAAATAATTTTTCATATCAAGATTTGAATATTTTATAATGCATTAATTCATCATTAAAGAATTGTCCAAATGAAATTCATTGTACATGTCTTTTTCATTTATAATGCTTTTGGTCTTTCATTTGGTATCTGCAATTCTATTCTTTTTGCTATGATACTTTTTACTAACTCATTTATCATAAAATAACTGATAACAATTACAGAAATTTCTTAGGGTTGAAAATTGGCAACAAAATGTATAGGTTAATAAGGAAATGTTAATTTTGTGTCATTAAAATTTGAATATTTGAGTATTTTGAATTTTTTATTACATAGAAACAATAAAATGTTATAATATATTTTAGATGTATATAATTTGATTTGTGTATATGTACATTATGTTTGTAAATTTTAGATTAGAGTATTGTTTTAATTTTTATCAACATACATTTTTGTATTATATATTTGTTTTGTATTATACAAAGTTTTCCTACTTTAAGAAAATTTGCTTTTAAATTGCTTATTCTGGTTGCTTTATATTTATATATTTTTCTCATGTCAAAAAACAGTACTTTTTAGCAATGGACTGTGTGCATTTATTTCTGTGCTCACTTTTTTTCCCCTGGAAGTATTTTTCTAAAATTCTTTTGGCATTATATCCTTGTGATCTTTATTTCTTTGCTGATTCTGTGTCTGTTTTTTTTAATTGATTTGAATGAAAACCATCAGAAATTCAAAAGATTTAATTTTTTTAAGTTACATATTAATTGGGCTAAAAAAGAATTTTATATTTGAAAATAATTCTAAAATAAGCCTGTTTTGCATTTATATTTCAATACTTTCTACCAATTAGAAATCTAAATTTTTTTCTTATTTATCATTAAGTACATTTTTTGAAACATTCATCACATCACACATATATTAAAATATGACATGCCAACAAATAACACATTCAGATCAAATAAATTGAAGTAATTCATGATATAATATTCTTTTTAATCACTTATATGGTTTTAAAATAGTTTAATGTATGGTGACAAATTATCTACAACTTCAAAAAAAAGCCAACTTTTTTGAACTAATTGCTTTCATTTTGTTCTACCAAATTATATTTATGCTATATTTTTCAATGTTTCATTTTTTAATTGAAATTTATCTGTATTTAATGATAAATATGCACTTATGAATTCATATTCAAATTAAGTTAGATTGTGCTTGGTAGATGCTTTTAAATAAAATGCTTTATCAACATATAATGAAGTACATTTTTGTGCTGTCACCCAATGGGCTATCTTTTTAAAATTTAAAATCTTTTGAGAAAAATCAAGCTGATTTTTCAATTATTTTGCATAAAATATGGAGTCATGTTTCAAGCTTGAAGATCGATAGAATATGTTTTGCAAAGCAGTATTAATTGGTTGTTTGATTTATTTGAATCAGTATTTCAGAAATGTAGGAATGAATCTCATAAGTTGGAATATTAGTTTGATACATCCATGTTCATTTAGAAGAATAAGATTGAATTGAATCTGGATGATACTTGTTAGGATTTAGTCCTAAAATCAGTATGCAACTAAACTTGGTGAATATATACCTTGTAAGAATTTAGTAATTTATTTGAATCAAATTTTGATTTGCTTGCTACTTTTAATGCATTTAAAATACCTAAACCCATTAATTTAGACTTGTTAGTTTCCCCATTCTGCTTATCTTATAAAATTTAAAGTAATACATTTTCAAATTAAATGTTTTCTGTAGTGTATTCAAAAAAAATTTCTTCTACATTTTTTTTATATTTTTAACTTTAAATTTTGGTGTGCTTAAACTGACTTAATTTTTCATGAAGCATGTTTTTCGGCTCGTATGACTGCTTGTAGTATATTCTTTACCTTCTTCCCTTTCAGCTAACTACTGTTTCAATTATCATTCAAATTTAATATTTTAAGTATGTTTAACAAACCTTTTTTTCTAAATTAGGCTATTTATAGCCCTTTTATATTTCATGTCTTATTATTTTATTGTTTCCTACATTATTGCTATATTTTATGTTAAATACTCTCAGTAAAATATAGAAAACTTAGTCCAATTGACTTGACATCAATAAAACATGAAAATTTTATATATTTATATATGTTTCTCCTTTAAATGTGTTTATGGAGAAATTTATTGATCTTCCTATTAAAAAATATTTTTTATTTTGTTTGATTTTCGAAAAAAAAAGTATAGAAATTACAAATGACTGAATTTTATTGTATATGTAGTCTTCTATTTAAAGTGCCAAAGTGCAAACTAGTTATTACTGATGTCAAGAAATTATGTTGTTAATTTAAACAAAATGTAGATAAATTAATATTATGTTGTTTTAAATATAGCCTCAGAGCCATTTTTATGGCTGGTCCATAAATAAATGAAAAAGATTTTATATAAGAATGGCTTGTCTTTGTTGCTGAAGAAATTAGCTTTCTTTATTTATATTTAAATAAGTATACTTGTTATGGCTGGTATCTATTTTTTGTATACTGAAAGTAGATTCCAAGTCATGCAAATGTTGTATATATATATAATTAATTATATTAGTAAATTGTACAATAAATAATACTACTTGAAACTTATGAATGTTTCTAAATTAGTTATTTAAATTTCTAAATTGGGGGATTTTTATCAACCCATCTACATGTTCAGTATGCACCTGACTGCATAATTTTCAGTTACTGATATTTATTTTCAACCTTTAAATGCATTTTTTTAGAACACACAAAAAATTAAAAATTGCTTTTATTCTAATCAGAATGGTTTTAAAATGTAAAATATTTAATAAAAATACCTCTACCAATATAAAAAATTTCATCTTAATCAGACGAAAAAATTTTATGAAATTTTTAACATTACTGGTATAAGCATAAATATTTTCTGAATAGTTTGTATTTTTTTTTATATTTGATTTTAATGTATGCTAGTAGCATTCCTATAAATTTTCATAACCACTCTCATGTTTGAAGAGTACTGCTGTTAAATCAAATGTGTAGTATAAAATGCATTTCTTAATCATTACTGTCTCAGTTGCTTCTCAAAATATATTCTACTTCATATACTTGAGCAGATGTTAAGTATTTATTTTTGTGAATAAACCCTCATGTGGAATTTCAAATAATAATGCATAATTATTGCTTAGATTCATAAATGGAGCAACTTAACTTATTGAACAAATATAAATCATAGTTTTTTAATTATAAAATTTATCATGTGATTTCTTGGATGTATGGTAATGTTTCTCTTGAAAAATAAATTACTCGTTTTTGACACGCTATGTAATGAAAGTGTCAGGTTCACTTCAAAAACTGAACTGTCCTATTCAAAAGTTTTTTAATAATCACTTTATAGACATATGTAAGTTTGATGCCTAAACTAAAATGCTTTGATATTTTTATGTGATTATCATTCAAAATCAAATGTAAATAATTGGTCTACAATTCAATGTAGAAAGTTATAATTGTGTGAATATTTATACTAAGAGAAAATTGCAGCTTATATGCACTGAACGTAAGTAAGAAATCTAAATAGCTTGAATGTTGAAGTGAATGTAAATTAACAGAATGAAGTGTCTGCTTCTGTATATGTTGTAGTTTGTGCTGATTTTCCATACTATGCTTTCATGGTGCTCATTACTGACCTAGTCATTGACTTTGCCATTAGATTATAAATCATCTCTTATATCATCCTGTTATTGATTGAATGTATGCATGTTTGTGTATCTTTTGAGTTAGTCAATATAAAATATTTCTCTAAGACAATAAACCTGTTTATATATAAATTTGCTGGTGTCTTTTTTTCACTGGGTATTTTAAAAATTATTAATTGTTAACATATTTAGTTAGATTATTATTTTTTCAGAAATTGAATTTTTATGAAATAAATTAACAAATACGATGAGTTCAAAAGATATAGAATTTTCATTTTTCCATTATGCTCTCAATAATGATTTACAAAATTCTTGAAAATAAATTATCTAAAGTTCACTGTATTATCCAAAATTGTACTTCATAATTATAAAAGTATTAAAATTGAAATTTCATTAACAAGTTATTTAATGACTACAACAACAGAGGAGTATTTCAAAGTTTTCATGAAAGTTGACACAAGTTTTCAACTTAATGTGCAGATAACTTTAAGATAGTTTAAATAACATTTACGTCTTGAAATATAAAGAGAATCGTGTGCTTTTAAGGCATTTGCCTTTTTTTTTTTTTTTTTTTGAATGTTAGAAAAACAAGCAATATCTGCAGGGGAGAAAAAAACAATATATTAATTGCATAGATTGTAGGTGACATCTGATATTTAAATCATAAATTTAGGTGTAAAAAATAAAATAGAGTACACAATAAATAATCCTATATAACACAAACATTTATTATTAAACTTCTTTTAAAAAAATATTGACTGTTACAAAAGTATTCCATACAATTCTATAAATGTACAATATTTATGTGAATCAATACAGATGAGTGACATATAAACACAAATTTATTTACAAAATAGTTCCTCTAAAAGAATTAGGAAAATCTTCCCGAAATAAACATAAAAGAAAATAACACACTTCTCATAGAAAAAAAGTGAGTTTGAGGAATATCTGTATGAAAATTTCAACTTAGTAAAAATGTACTGTTAAAGTTTGTCATAATGAAGGATAAAAAATATTTTGTATCACAGAAAAACACCTTCATATAATTAATGAGCATATATACTATGTATACAAAACAATAAAATTTCAAAAAAGATTTTTTCCCCTTTATTGATAGCTTTGATGAGAAGATAAATGAATTGGAATAGGTAAAATCATGCAACTGAATGTGAAAAGGTTGCCATATTGTGAAGTAATATAATAAATATAGATATATGCAGAGCTTTTAATTATTTAATGTCATTCTCTCCATTAATGAATGTTTATTTCTCAAATAAAAAAAAAGATATATCTATTTTGATTGAAAATGTCTGATGTCTTCTTTTAATTCATTAAAAATTGTAAATTACTCTTAAAAAAATGCTTTACAAAAAGTAATTTAAAAAATTCATTCAGCACTGCATTGAAGGTAACCTATTTATTTTTTAAAAACTCATTTAAGTTTCATTGATAACAATATGTTAAAAGGAAAAACTAATCAACCAGTGATAGCTCCTGACAATTGGCATTAAAGTCTGTTTAGCATTATTGGTGCAATATGAAATTGTATACTTAGGAAATACATTTTTATTGTTTAGAACTTTCCATATAATAAATCTATTATATAAAAGGATCTTTATATATTAAACAGAATAAAAATTTTATACTTTGCATCATTTTATGATTATTTTTAAGTTTAAAAATAAGATGAAAACAATATGTACTATTTAAACTGATGGTGAAAGAGGGTTATGAAATAGAATAACAGATAATCTTTCTAATTGTTAAACATTAAAATGTCTATATGCAATGATGTGATCATTTTTTGCGACAAACCAGGTAAAAAAATACTGAAGAAATAAATACAATCAGAAATGTGAACTTCAATCTGTCTTGCTCTTGAGTTGTTAGTAGAAACTAACAGGAGATTCCACTCCCTGTAATTCTTGGCTGAGCGTGTATGGAAATATTATGAATTAATAAATCTATCTGTCCGTCTACGCATAAGAACAACAGAATCTTTTATTTCCGGATATTCTGGGTGCTGCCAGTTAGGATAGTAATGAGTAAAAGAAGCTCTTCTTTTCCGTCTACTTTGATCCAAACGTTTTGAAATTATTTTCTCAAGGTTAAGGAATGGTAGCTCAAATGTAATAGAAAAAAGGAAGGCTAAACCAAATGTGACACATAAATGACCTAAGTAAAGATAAACCTGAAAAAAAATTGAGTATTTTATATAAATTTCTCAATGATTTGCAATCAATATAAATTATTTTCTATTAAATCAATAACTTGCCAAAGAAAAAAAAATTAACATTTTTTTAAATCAGCGTATTTCTATTAATTGGAGAATATAAGTTTTATATTTGCAAGAAGATTTTAATTAATTTACAGCATAATTTTGAATATTTTTAGCCATTTGTCATCACTAATGATAGTTCCATCTTGTTGCTATCTATTTTTATTCTCTTATAATTTACTAAAAAAAAATGTATCTTCCATGTAATATTGTTGTCTGTCATGAATTAGTGCTTGTGTTTAAGTTTTAACTGTGTATTAATAATTATTCTTTGTTAAACAAGCATTAGTCTTAGGAATTTTAAGTTATAGACAATTTATCAGCTATTACGTTCATCCAGTGATCATATTTAATCATTCCTCAAAGTGGATCTTTCGTACAGAAAATTCAGAACTAGATAGCTTCAGTCAAAGCAACATCACAAAATTATATACTTGTATCTTAAATATATAAACCATATTTGAAAAATAGTCTCTAATAAATTCAACAAGTATAAATCTGTTTTGTTATTTAAATGATAACTGTTAAATTTATACATTTCACTTTTAATTTAAATTTATAAATGCTACTCAATATAAATCTAAAAATATATACAATTTTTATATATGTATAAATTTCAAAAAAAATAATAAATACTTACCACAACATATTGACTAAAATAAAATGGACTTCTAACATAACTGGCATACAGATACATTAGTAGAGGATGTATTAAGTATGCTAAATAAGAAAGACGACTTAGTGGAATGAATCCAGGCCATGATAAAATGTTATTTATTATTCCTGTAATGAGAATAAATAAACTAAATAAATAAGTTAAAAACAATTTATTCTTATTTCTATAGCTACATTCATATCTTTGATTTCTAAGGCATCATGTTTGTTGGTTTTTTCGCCTGCAGAATTAAAACTGCATCTGAGTTAAAGGGAAAAATTTCAAAGAAAGGAAAAGAAATATAACATGAAATTTATTCTATTCTTCTGTTATTGTTTCTGTAAACCTGAGATACATTATGTAATTAAAGTTGAATTTAAGGTTTGATATAAACATCCAACTTTTAAAAAAATGTGTGTGTACACAATATTTGGAATGAAGAAATTTGATTTCACCACAAGAAGACTTTAAAACTTTCAATGATGAATTATAGTTACAAAAACTGAAAATTTATAATATATCTATAATATTACTTACAGTTAACAATCAGTTGTTGACAGAAAAATTATTTATGATTAATTTGAATTAAATTTTTTATAAACTAATGTTTGTAATTCTCATGATAAAAGAAGTATTTGCTAATGATGTTGAATTTCCTTGTAGCTTAGTGGCATTAGAAATAAATTTGCCTGATCTGTTTTAAATTGCACACGGTCTCCTATGATAATGTTATTTTACTTTCAGATTTTTCAGATATTGTACATATAATTAGTGGGAACTTCCTTCCTTGCCTTTCAATAAAGGAAAAAAATAACATTTAAATTTGAGTAAATAAAGAAAATAGTTTGAATTTCTTGTGGTAATAAATTCTATTCTTATATAAATTGTGCAAAAAAAAAATGTGGAGGGGGACATTATTAAAAGTAAATTGGCCTTATTAGATAGACAAATTTTTTTTAAGCTTAAAAATCAGTTTTGAACAATAATAGAAATCACGACAGAAAAAAATTCAAAATTCAATTACTAATTAAACAAAACTATTTAAAATTTTGAAAAATCATTTCAAGTATATTTTTTCTTTCTAAAATATGTACAATGAGTATATTAACTATAGATCTAATGGTCGCTTCTAGAAAAAACTGGTACAGGCAAAAAAAAACTTTTAAAACAAAAATTGAATTTGAAAATAATCATGATAAAATTTATCATTAAAAATACCTAAAAATACTTATACTATAATGAGTATGAAATATCATTGAATAAATATATGATATTGTATAAAAGAATATTATATGAAATACCTTCTCTGTAAAAAATGTATTGAGTACAATCTTGTACTTCTTGAAGGAAATTAAATTTTTATGATATTCATTAAAACTTCTGAGTATCATATTTATGCTAAATAATTGCAATATGTACATATATCATAATCTTAACTACAAAAGTAAATGTTGATAAACAGTTATCAAATTTATAGAATTATATTTTAATTCGAATAAAATCAAGAAATTTATTCATTATTATAAATTCATAGAATAATATCTTAATTCAGCTTAAAATAGATTTTACAGACTGAAATGTTTTTTTTTTATTTTACCTCCATAACCAGCAAAACAAATCACTGTTAACCATGCAATTCCCAAGGCCCAAACAGCTCTGCTGCAAGTAGCATAAGCCACCGATATAGGCCAATCTGGCAAATTACCACTGTTCCAATCCCAAGTGCCATAAACAACTAGAGTACAAGAAGTAACTGCAAAACTCCAACCACATATTTGAATAATCTGGAACAAAAACACATACACAAAATTATCTTCAAAACTCTATTAGATATTTTTAAAAAATGCAATTAATAAGATGTAAATTATAAATAAATCCTTTTGAAATAAACTGCATTATGAGAAAAAATAATTTTCAAATTTCCCTACCAAATCAACTCACTTGATTTTTCACTATTATAATTCCTTAAAATGTATTTATTTGCTAATCATAAAACATTTCAAAAAGATATTTCAAATCAACTTTCCTATTTTAAAAACTATAAAATAATATTATATATTGCTTTCCCTGGTGGTGAAATTATTTTAATATACAAGACAACCAAAAAATTTATTTGTAACAATGAAAAAATAAATGCCAAACAAATATTGATGAACTTTATGATAGACAAATTCTCATTCATATCAAGTAAAAAATGGAATCAAAAGAAATATGTATATATCTAAGTTGCTTTTCCAAATTATGATGTTAAACTGAACTCAGAAACATCACAGCATTGCCATTGTGATATAATAATTTTAATAATAATTTAACTAATTTTATTCAAAGCATTTGAAATCTATCATCAACAATATGCTTTCAGCATCATATAATTTGAATGAATAATGCTTTCAGCATCATATAATTAATAAAAATCAATATTGAAACACTTCTCAAAGAAGGAAGATGTATGAATTCCATGCTTCTTTACTCCTCAAGAATTATGATGTATAGCAATTATATTTAATGTCCTCTAATAGTAAAGCCACATATTTAAAATGAACCACAGTATACTATTGAACTCACAGTTCTTCCTATGCGGATTATACTTCTGTTATGGTTATTTGAGACCTTTCAAGAGTCAGATCAAATTCTTGAGGTTTAAAAAAATTTATAAAACAAGAAAATGTAGGATTAAATAATAATCAAAATATAAATTTGAAACACTGTTTTAAATACAATTATTTTTATATCCTTAGCATGCTTTTTAATTTGAATTTACAAAAGAAGTATATGAAAAAATTTTTTGTTTTTTAATTATGTTTTGTATTATTAATAAGTAGTTTTAAACTTGCTCAGTTTAACTTCTACTAAACTAAAAAGAAATCTTAGGAATGAGTATTAAAATAATGTTTAAATACATGTATTTATTTACATCTAACATAAAATAACTTCTTTATGGTTTCAGTGCTATTATATAACTGTATAAATAAAGATGAGAACCAACAATGGAAAAATATGTCAGCTAATATTAATTTTAAATTTGTCTAATTTGAGTAAAGAAATTATTTTATTAACTAATTATTTAATAACTATGCATTAAATTTATTTTTTTAAAAAAACGAATTTACATGGCACTGATAGTCCTTATTACAGTCTATTCAATGTAATATATGTTTAAAAATCACAACATAGCAAAATACTCTTTTCACTTTATTAAACTTCACTTATATTTCACAAATCCTGCATTTGTATTTAAATTTACTTGATTTTTCACAAAAAATTTAAATCTAACAAATAATTATAATTAAATACATATAAATTTTTATGTTGTAATAAAAAAGAAATTATTTACTAATAAAAAAATGAATGAAAAACATACTTTTGATATAGGTATCTTTTGTTTCACTGACAAAAGAAAACCAGTGCCCATTCCTATACAATATGCAGCATAATGTGCATATGGCTTGTATCCCATTGTATCTAAGTATTCATTGATGTCCCTGTAAGTAAATAGATTGAATTTTTTTAAAGAAACTTAACAAATAAAATTTTTAATTTTAAAGCTATAAGAAAAAGTCATCTGAAATTTAAAATTATAAGAATAATATAACACATTTATACACATTTTATCCCATATTACAAAAAAAAAAACCTCATAAAAATGAACTATTTCAATTTAAAAATTTTCATTTCATTTGAAAATATGAAATAATTTTTTAAAAAGCCATTATTATTACTGAAAAGGTAAATAATAACTGCAAACAATATTTATTAAGTTTAATAATTACAAAATATTTCAAACAATACACCTTAAAGAAGAAACATATACAAAACTAATTTTATAATGACAAAAATAAAAAATTGCTGAATTTACAGTTTTCTAGAGTGCCTGTTAAAAGTGATTAAATAAAAAGTGGAATTAGATTAAGAAATAAGAGAACATTTTAAAATGAAATTTATGAACTAAATTAAGATAAAAGGAAATTAATTGGGATTTAAATATATATGTATATAATGATCTAAATACATTTGCCTCAAATTATCAGTATTTGACATTCAAATAAAGGAATGTAAGTTTAACATGAAGGACTAATAATATAAGATTTTCCATTATCAAAGCACAAAAAAATCAATCTATTGAGTTATGTATCTGCAGCAATTTTATAATAGATATATTTCAGATTTGGTATACATTTTGCAGTTTTTTTATCAAACAATAGTAAAAAATAATATTTCATTATCTTCTAATACATCAAAAATTGTATATAAGAAAACAGAAATTTTTTAAAAAATGCAAAGAAAAGGAGACCTTCCAACCTGAAATTAAATGTCACCAATTAAATGTTTTGTTTTGACAACTAAACATAGAATGTTTAACAGAAACTTAACAGCTATTTTAATTAGAGAAATTTATTTCATTTTATTTATTTATACTTTGTTGCTAGCTTAGAAATAATTGTGTACATGCCTTAGAATTTTTTGGTCACTTTTTAACTTAATAACTTTATTGTTTTTTAATAAATTTTATGCTACATTCAAAATCAGATAAAATTCAAATTTTTATGAAGGCAAATAAGAAAAAAAATGTATCTAAAAAATAAAATATGAAATAATATATATTCAAAGGGAAACAAAAAATCCTACTTTTGATCAGGAAGAGAAAATAGAGATGCTGGAGGTAAATCATATAAATAAGTGAGAAATCCAGCAGAAGCCATAGATGTTATAATACCAATTGCTATAAGTAGCATTCCCATTCTTGGTCGTCTGAAAACAGAAAAGATACAAAAAAAAGTTAATTTTATTCTAATTGAAAGTTAAATTATGTTTTTTAAAAAATCTATGCAAATGCTATACATACCTATACAATCCAAGGATAACAACAGGAGATATGAGATAAAATTGCATGTCACAGGACAGGAACCAACCATGTGGAACACACTAAAAATATAAAAACTTAGAATTATGTTTGATTTGGCACGTTGGAGTATTCAATTTTAAGATTATTTCCTTTATAAACATTTTTTCTCCAGTATATATTCTAGTAATGTTTGTTTTTTAAATTTGTGCATGAAATAGTTTTTATTGCCTTATTTTTATCTAATTTTTTTATAAGAAGTTATGCTTCAAAATCTGTTTTTCCAAAAATTCACGCAGAAAAATGTCCCCCACCTTTAAGTCTGGATAGGATTGAAAATTTACAGACATATCGATTCTTTTCTCCATATTAGATTAAATGTCAGAAATATTAAAATGTATTATTAAAACAATCTAATTTTAATTTTATTTTCAAACTTTATCTATTTGGACAACTTTTGAATTATTAAAAATGTTTAAATTTAATATTATATATGCAAATGAATTTTAAAAGATTGCAAGAATTTAATTTTCTTTCATACTTCTATTTAGTCTAAAAGTAACCATGTCTTTATGGTATGCAATGCCCTATAATTTAAAATATTTAATACCTTAACTTGTAATTGTTTATTTGTTTTATTATTGTTTTGTTTTTTAAAGGAATAATCCTTTAAAAAAGTAATTGTTTTCCTTTAATTTATGCTTATAATTATTAAATTATCATATTTAGGTAACTTAGACCAACAAATATAGCTATAACTCAGGTAGTTACTGCCATTTGGCATTTATATTATAATGATATAAAGATTCCTGTAACGTATTCATTGATGTTAGCAAGTTTGACTGGCACTTCATGTTTGTAATCTCTGCCTGATGGTTACCCTTGAGAAAGTCATAAGGCCAGATTTCTTTTACTTATAAGTTTCTATTTTGGTTTATCCCTACTTTCATTTCAGTTCTACTTTCAATCTCTCTCTGGCAAGCTTTTTTCAATCTCTCTCTGTCTGTGTGTGTGAGAGAGAGTGCGTTTGTGTATGTGTGTTTGTATGTTTGCACGCTAAAGTACAAAAAATAAATGTTATAAAAACTGGTAAGCTACTTTAAATAAATTTACAAAGAAAAAAATATGCTTATTTTATATGCATCCATACGTACTGTTTTGGCTGTTGGAATAAAATTTGAAAAATAGAAAAGATTAGTCCACCAATAATTCTCACAGCCAGTCACAAATGGTTCCAATGTTTCATTCCATATTGGACCACTGCCAATTAGTGGTCCCAATAAAATGACACCCGAGATCATCAGGAATGCAGGAGTCAATCTGATGACAGAATAATTTCAAAAAAAAATTAAGACAAGTTTTTTTTGTATGTAATAACAAGTTTAGTATAAAAGAATACATAAATGCAATCAAAATTAAATATATACCTGCAATATCTTTTTATGTAGAAGCCCACAATTGTAAATTTTCCATCTGAATTTTCCAGATATTGAAAGGTTGAATACACAACAAGTAAGCCACTAAAAGCAAATGTAAAGAAAGATCGTTATCAGTACTAGGCATTATATTTTCAATAAAAATATTGATTGCAAAATATGTTTAAAATAAATAAAATGTTTCAAAAATATAGCACATTGTGTTAACAGTGAATATACCCAGGTCCAGAAAAACCTACAAGTGAAGTAATTTTAGAATGCCCAGAAAAAGAATTAAAACAATTTTAAACAAATTGACGAAAAAAGTGTAGAATTTTCCCAAAAGGCTACTTTTTTAATGCAAAGCTTGTTAGAAAGTCAATACATTAACTATAAAAAGAAACATGAAGCCATGTTGAACTTCCACCATAAAAAATACTTTTAGCAATACTTAACTTTTTGAATAGTTTAGCCTTTTAGTTTGAATTAAATGAAGCACTTCAAAATTTAATAATTCTGAAAACATTTTTAAAAACATACTCTTGTAGCCTTCAGGTCCCTAAGTCATTGCTTATTTTGTTTATTGGACAAATCTATTATTCTAAATTATTAATTTATTTGACAAATATTCTACTAAATAGGAATAAAAATATTTCTTTAATAAAACAGTTCTTCACTGCAATGTTTGTTTGTTTTTTTAATTTTCTATCGCTCTGTACCCTTAATTCAGCAAATAAGCCTTCATCTCCATTTTATCATTATACTTTGAACCAACTGAGTTTACCAATATTGGGATTGCATTTCTTTTTTCTGATATTGTGACAGCAAGAATATTTTCATATCATGTTGTTGTTGTTTTTTTAGTTATAATCCAAAATATAATTATTTTCCATTTGATTTTTTTTTTTTTTTTTTTTTTTTGTGCCTGACCACAAAACATAGAACATTGCTTCTTCTATTATTTCTCCTTTCTTGAACAGGGGTAAATTCAGTAACTTTGGATTATATTGCATGTTCATTGGAACATTTTTTTAAAATTAAATTAAACAACATAGAGAAAAAATAGCTCAGATATTGTTATTGTATTGCTATGTATGCATATAAAAAAAGTGTATTCTATACAATAAAAATTCTGCCTTTCAAGCAATATCCAAGTGATATCATAACTTTAATAGTGGCAAAAAGAGTAGATCTTAATAAACAATACAGTCAGTTTGAACTTATTTTAAATCATTAAAAGCGATGTTACAAATAACATTTTAAAAAAATTTCTTTAATCACTGGTATTTTGGTACATAAGTACCAGAAAATATATTTTGGACATTTTTCTCAAATCAATTCAAACTAAAATTTCACAAAAAACTTCAAATGTAGTTACAAGCTATGCTGAAATTTATTTAATAAAATCATTTGCCTTTTAGCTATTTTATTCATAGGCATACAGTACAGATTGACAGAAGTAAACACTTTGGCAGATTTAATAAAACATTTGATAAGAATATATGCTCAAAGTTTGAATCTGTGTATTAAATCTTATTCATTTACATTTTTCATTTTGTAATTATACTGTATACTTATACTTGATCAGCTAGCTGGGCAGACAATTTTCTCAGAATGGATTTCATTGAAAATTTAATTAAAATTTGGTATTAAGTCAAATAATAAATTTCACCTATTTAGCTCACAGATGCGTGAAATTTAGCTCAAAGAGTTAAACGGATATGCCTAACTGTCACTTCTGTCTTTCATGTTCATGAACAGAAGTGACAGTTAGGCATACTTCTAAAAATGCCTTCCTCAGATTCAAGGAGATCTAAAATACAGGGATTCATCAAAATTTTGAATTTGAACTTTTTGTTCATTATAACATTATTTATTTATTTATTTATTTATTTTGTACATGAGAAGGTAAAAGTTAGTAGAGATATGAATTGCTTAATAAGTTTGAGATAATACAGCTCCATAAAATAAAAAAGTTCATTCAATTTAACTACACAAAAACCTAAAATTTAAAGCACAGTGGACAATAATAATATTTAATAGAATGTAGAAATTTGCAATAACAATAATAAATACCTTAAAAATTAGCATTAATAAATACCTTAAAAAGAAGAATGTATCAGCTGCAAAGGCTGTGTTCAGAATTACTTGGAAAGCTAAATTGGTGCCTAGATCACGAATTCGATTTAGACCAGCTAAAATAAAAATATTTTATGAATATATATATAATAAAATAACAAGAAAAAAAGATTAATTTAACAAAACTTTTTTTGAGTTTTTTTAAATACAAAAATTCATACCTAAAGTCAAGTAATCTTTGCAATAATAAACATGACCCAGCATTATCCAAGTCATGCTTAAAAACTTTATTCCATGCAATGCTGAAACATGATTGGATGGTATTGATGTGTTCAGAATTTTCAAAGAATTTCTATAAGCTGAAAATGCATAGCTGAATTGCCTTAAGATACCTGTAAAATTTACAAAAAAAATAATGTTTTATAGTAAAAATCATGGCAAAACTTAGTACACTTATTAAAATTTCACATGCAAAAAAAATACCTTACTTTTTTAAACTTTTCTTTCTGATTTACTTTAAAAATTACATTTATATAAATTTAATACCTAACTTAGTTTAATTATTTCAGGTAAGATATAAAAATTAGCTCAAACGATAGTTTTAAATTTTCTTTAAAAAATAATTGTCTGCCTTGATGCGCACATTAGCATAATATTTTATAGAATGCTTAAACCAAGAACTAAGTAACTGTTCATTGTCAGCATGACAGTTATGCTATAAGCTTGACTTTGAAAAAGTTTATTTGTTTGCTTTTATTTATTTATTTATTTTTAAAAAATATTTTACAATTTTTATGCCCAATTGCTGGAGCAAGCAGCAATGAAAATTCATAAAATGTGTTCATATAAATACTAAGATTTTAAAATATTTTTTCTCCTTTTTTTATAAGCAGAATTTCCAGTTTTCTTCTTTAAAGTAACTATTTCTCTATTCATAATTTTAATACTTATTTTAATGTTTCTTAACATTTTCAGATAGCTTATTAACTGTAAATATTTCATTTATAAGAATTTTTTAACAGAAATATTATTAAATGAATACAGACTCTTTTTTCTAACTATTTCTTCAATATCCATATCAAGATCCAGCCTATGACGAAGGAAGAAATCTAAAGTAGTTCCTACAATTACTATTGCAAATGCAAAGAAAACTCCAAACCTATAATTAAAAAAATACATTCAAATTATAAATCTTATTCTTAATTGTAAAAGAATCTAATACTTCACATGAATTATATCTAATTTTAGATTTATATATATATATATATATATATATATATATATATATATATAAACCTTTTATTACACAATATGCAATTCCTTATAATCTCTCCACATTCTTGCACTTATTCATTTCAAATGCATTTATAACATCCATGTGATTTAAATAAGTATTCTGTTAAAATATTCAAACACATGGAAAAGCATATCCTTCAATTTTTAGAATAATATTTTAAGTGAATATATTTCAAATTCCAAAAATTATACTGTGCATAAAAAATTATTTATAATAAAAGCTTTTCTATAATTATTAGCATTTTAGTATGATTAGGTTCTTTAATCATATTTTGAATTATAAAATTTTAAAAAATTATATTTCAAATCTGATATATATATTTTATAAAACTTATTACTTGTCGTTATGAAGAAGTATAGATACTTTTGATAACTACACTGAATGTTACTATCAACATGGCAGAAAGTTTCAAACCAAATAGAAAATTTAAAAGGATTAAAACATACACATAAGCATTATCGCACAGTATATTTTGCAAACTTCCCATATAACACAATTTTAAATAATTATTTGATTATAAATAAATAACTGATATTTAATCTTACATGCTGATAATTTGTCCATTTGTAAACTTGGGCTTTTCAGATGTTTCACAATGACCAATAGATAATTTCATCTTTAGATGACTAGCCACTGGAAATACAAATGTAAAAATTAATTTACGAAATGTATAATGAATGTTTTTGATCTTTTAAAAAGAAATCACTTCTTTTACTTACAATTATCTGTAACATTTAGAACATCCTCATAAGTACAAGTTGAAGGAATACATAAACCAATTCTATGTTTTAAAATATAATAATATGCCATAGTATCTTCGTCTATATTCATTTCCTAAAGTAAAAATAAATGCAAAAGTGAAGAAAAAAAGGTAGAATTTGCTTCTATTATGAGAAAAAAATATGTTCATTTCCATATTTCATCACTTTGAATATATATAGTAATAAAATATAGACAACATATGTGCTATTAATGATAAATTTTCTACACGTGAAAATGAAAAAAAGTGAGCCAAAATCCAAAAGTGACAAAATAATAAAATAAAATGATGGCAATGTTAAATAAAAACAGCAATATTTCCATTGAATAATAAATAAGTTATAATTTTTGTACTACATAATCAGATTGTATTGTTTAAAGAAAAATGACAGAAGTTCATTTCAGAATCCTGAGAATAACATCTTTTGACAACTGTACTTCCCTAAAAGATGATAAGCAGAAAGCTTGGGTTTATTACATCTCATAATTCTGCAAATAACCTCAGTTAAACTGTTGCTAAATGTAAACATCTTTTCTTTTCATCCTTCCTCTAAACTTTTTTTTTAAATAAATGCCTTTTGATACAATTACTGAAGCGAAGAGGGTTTCCAATGCCAGAATGAACAGTGTATACATGTACATATATGAAGTATTCAAATAATATCAATTAAGATACATAAAAATCCATATCATAAGTAAGAGATAATATAATTATATTATTCAAACAATTATAAAATAACTTGATAGAGGAAAATTAGAATTCCATATCACACCACTGCAAGGGTAATTAATAACAAATAAAATCCATTTGATAAAACTATTGAGAGATTTGATAGTATTTTCCCATTATCATATACAGAAAAGAAAAAGAAAATGCTTTTCATTTTACAAAACATTAGAATACAACTACTAAATTTCTATTATTAGCTACATCAAAAAGTTTACTTAAAATACTTTTATAACAAAAAAAATTAATACTATCAAATAGCAATAAATAATTGATATACTTAGTTTCATTAGGAAAATGTTTCTTCCTATACAGGAAAAAAAAAATCACAATTTTTAATGTCTAAATAAAAAAATTTTCACTTTACCTGAAGGATTTTCTGAAGCTTTGGATACCTTTTAAAAGCATTATGAATAGTAAACTGACGTTCATTTTCAGGTAAAATGGGTTGAATATTTATCGAGCAATATTGGCCAATAAACTGAATTTGTGAACTTGTGTTAGGAGTTTCAATTGCAATGCATTCATCATAAGAACCAAAAGTTGAGAAAGTACCAAAGAGAATTCCTTCAGGAATTTTACTTGATGCATCCATCACTAGAAGAAAAGATAAGAACAGTAAAAAAAAACAAATAAAATGTAATATTTGTTGCATATTCATTTTTAGTACTGTATATTCATTTTTATTCTTCCATTCTTCATTGTATATTCATTTTTAGATAAATAAAGAAATTTTATATTTGATAATATATATCTGCCAATATAGGATTTATTTAGGTATGCTTTAATTGTTTACTAATTTAAAAAGAAAAATTCAACAATTTTTAAAAACCTCTAGTCTGAATTACATCATGCTCTCTAACTTTTTAAATTCTTTCAACAGCAAATATTCCAATTTGATTTTTGCATATATATACCTTTGAGCATATATATGTATACACACATGTAATGATATCACTAAATCTAATTTAAACCCTAATTAATTCCTAAAGTTTTATCTTAATTTCACCTGTATTCATTCTAAAATGTATTCTTAATTCCTGATCCAACTCCATCGTTTTTATTTAACTAATGGTACAGAAGCTCTTTAAAAATACTAAAATCAGCAGCTCTCAGTGAAGGGATGAAAAATTAAACAAATTCTTTTTTAAAAACACCTCGATTTTCTTATCCTATATCCTAAAGACCTAGAAATCTCAACAGAATCTAAATGTATATAAACAAAGGAGAGAAATATTTCAATCTACAGCATGTGTATTGCGATATTTGTGATCCTTGTTTTCTAGTGCATTTGCCGGAGAGCACACTTTTTTCTTCCTTTTCTTTGTTGAAGTGATATATTTTGTGATATTCGTAATCCTTATTTCTTTTTAACTTGGCAAAAGCTAAAAACTAAGTTTCTGATGCATACGCTGGAGAACACACCTTCATTCCTTGTGTTCCTTCTGCTTGTGAATCGACACGAGTTTGGCTCATGCTTCTTGTACATAAATTATACATCCTGGGATGGAACAAAAACAGAGTTTAAAATTTTGAAGTACCATCTTTCTCTTCAGCCAAGAAACTACTTTAAAATAAATGTTTCACTTAATATATATATCATAATAAACAAAAATTTGATTTAGTTTAATTCACTAAATTCCTCCTGACATATTTCCCTTTCTAACTTTCAACATGATTTCAGTAATACCGATTTGACTTGGAAAATAATAAGCCTATATTTTATTTTCATCTTTTATATCTCAAAGCAACCAAGCTATCTTTTAAAGGCTGGAAAGAGGCAAGTTCAAAGCCCAATTCCAATAAAAGATCTACATTTCAAATTGGCTTAATACATGTTTTAAAGCCAAGCATCCTCTTGTTGGTATTATACAGAAGTTTACAGAAAAAGATTCCAGTGCAGTTCATTACTAAACTGCAATTCAAAATAGTTTGAGTTATTTCTAAATAGAATGTTAGTATTATTTAACTAATTCAATTCTAAATCTGGGTTTTTCCAATTTTAATGTTAAAAAAATCTTATATTTAATTTCCTGAAATTCCATAGGAAAGATATTCTTGATATTTCAAAGTTTCCTTGCTAGTCAAAAATTATAATCCATAAATATTAAAATCATTTTGGAAAAAAAAAATAAACATGTTTGAATTGTAATAATCGACAGTTTAAAAATCCAATTCTATCAGGCTGCATGTGTCCTATTTAATAATGATTAAAAAGAGAGAGCATCCTCCAAAAATAATTTAAAATTAATTTTTTCCCCTTGTAGAAAAATCCAAGAAAATATACCTATTTTAGACCATAACTCTTTCCAGCAGGTTTACTTCCCCAAACTTAAAAAATTATAAATAAATACTTTATCTTAATAAACAAGTCCAATCTGATATTTAAAAAACGTTACACTATCTTAAAAATAACAAGGTTTAAAGCTTAACAACAATGTTATTTAAATATTCTTTATAAAAACAAAACAAATTCAATATATTATTGAAGATATATATCCATGCTTCCCCTGCAAATATTAAAAATGCTTTCCCAACCATAATCCTTATATTCAGCAAAATAAATCCTTTTATTTCAATATATCTTAAACATTTCAAATTATAATTAAACAAATTCACTATGTTTTTATTATTTATACATTTATCTCTGATGATATATTAGATTTTAACCACAAAATGTATCATTGTTTCACAACAATATAAATTTAATATGCATACATAAGCCTCGAAACAATATATTTTCTCGTACATGTTATCATAAATCTTGATTAATGATAACATGTATGAGAAAAACATAGAGTAAATTAAAAAATTTCTAAATTACAACTATAGAAAATTATGCATAAAAACAGACTGCATATAAAAATTTCTCATAAAATTTAAAGCTCCAATACCAATTAAATATGGAATGAATAAGAAAAAAATTATACAATCTATGATATTCAACACTATATATGTATCTACAAGTATTTTTTTTTAAGTAAATTTTGCTTTAAACTACCCAATATATTCAAAATGTATACCTAGATTCAAGTTTAATTAATAATTGTAGATGAATAGCAGAATTTATTTCACCAGATTATTTCAAGAACAACTTACTTCTTTTAAGAATTTTGTATAAAGATATTTAAAGTTCAGATGTTTATTTGATTTCAAGGTAAATTAAAAATCATCCACCAAGATTGAAATCAAAAGGTCAACTAAAAAAATATTCAATACAAGTTGACAACAGTATTTGTTCTTACATAAATTTGCAAGTACACAAGAAATTAATAAATCCATCATCATTTAATGCAACAAACAATTTATTTGAAACTTAATACAATGCATTAATTTAACAAAACATCTGGAAATT
Organism: Argiope argentata; assembly: GCA_026289955.1. NCBI lineage: Eukaryota > Metazoa > Arthropoda > Arachnida > Araneae > Araneidae > Argiope > Argiope argentata. Next base: position 3,685,894 of record JAOUZG010025633.1, read on the forward strand.
TGTCCAATTCACAATTTATCCACAAGACATCTTGTCTTGTCAATCAAATAATATTTTCTAAGTTTGAACAAACACAGTTTTTAGAACAAAAGTTCTCACTATAAACTTAAAAAAAAAATCACCTCAGTACATCTGTGTAATATGAGAAACTGATATTAACAAAACAGAGTAAAAAAATTTTAAAAAAAAACCTCTCTCTTAGAAATAAATTATAAATATACTTCTTAGAATACATAACATTGTGATTATGTCTGCAATACTAGCAGTTATTAGAAAATAGTCTCATCTTGGTACTAAACTAAAAGTCTATATGTAGTAAAGAGTTAACAAATTACGTTACATCAAATTTTTTCTTAGCAAATCTATGATGCGAGTTTTCAACTATAGTAGATAA
>JAOUZG010025633.1:3701287-3729622 GCA_026289955.1 Argiope argentata
AGAATGGTCAATGTTAATAGACACGCAACACTTCGTCAAATAACTGCAGGAATCAATGTGGGACGTACGAGGGACGTGTCCGATAGGACTGTGCGGCGAAATTTGTCTTCCATGGGCTATGATAGTTGAAGACCGACTCGAGTGCCTTTACTGACAGCACGACATCGCCTGCAGCGACTCTCCTGGGCTCGTGAGCATATCGACTGGTCCCAAGACCAGTGGAAAACAGTGGCGTGGTCAGATGAACCACGATTTCAGTTGTTACGAGCTGATGGTAGAGTTCGAGTGTGGCGCAGACCCCACGAAGCCGTGGACCCAAACTGTCAGCAAGGCACTGTTCAAGCTGGTGGTGGTTGCATAATGGTGTGGGCTGTTTTTACATGGCATGTACTCGGTCCTCTGGTGCAACTGAACCAATCATTCACTGGAAATGGTTATGTTCAGCTGCTTGCAGATCACTTGCAGCCGTTCATGGACTTCACGTACCCACACAACGATGGGATTTTTATGGATGGCAATGCGCCATGTCACCGGGCCAGAACTGTTCGCGATTGGTTTGAAGAACATTCCGGACAATTCCAGCGCATGATCTGGTCACCTACATCACCCGATATGAATCCCATCGAGCATTTATGGGACATCATCGAAAGGTCCGTTCGTGCCCAAACTCCTGCACCATCCACACTTTCACAATTATGGACGTCTATACAGACAGCATGGCTCAATATTCCTGCAGAGGACTTCCAACGACTTGTGGACACCATGACACGTCGAGTTGAGAAAGCTTTTGATTTATTATTAATTTATGACTTATTAATTAGAAACTTCTTCTAATTAATAAGTCATTGTTAATTAATCGTATCAGTCTATTTTTAATTAATCGTATACAAGAAGAAGAATATGATGATCAGACAAACAAACTCAATAACAAAAAAGTTTTGACCGATAGGATTCTAAAATTTAGACATTTATCAAAATGGAGGTCAAACATTTTAATAATTACAAAAAATTTTCTTTGTAAACTTTATTACGATAAAGTATAAGCATAATCGTAATGAAAAGTATAAAGAAAGTTAGTTTTATATCTAAATTTACACACAACACACACACACTCATCAACTACAAAAGAATACTTTCTTGGCGCTATTCAAAATTCTGATGTAGATCTAGTTGCTATGGAAACTCATTACGACTTCATTTAACGAATTCTTCAGTATGAAATAGAAGAGAAGTATATAAAAAGATAATATTTTTGCTTTGATCGTTTTGAAGGAAAAAATAAACTCGCTGTACACAGTATAATAATGAAAAATCTTTCAAATGACATTAATTTAATTATTCACTTTTAGCATGCTATTATTTATAGGCTAGTTTATTAACTGTAAATTAATTTATGTCTCATGGATCCCCCCCCCCAAAAAAAAACCCATCCAACTTTTGATTTTAACTCTTTACCATATCTGGCATGAATCTACTTTTTCGGCAGTAAGTTCTAATTAAGCTAGAATTTTATGTATATAAATATGAATTGAAAAGTAATCAAAAAGTTAATGTTTCATCCCAATAATTTCGGAAAATATTATTGCAAGAAAATCTTCTTTACGCCATTTTAAAATTTTTATTTTTAAATAATTACAAAGGGGAAACTTAAAATTCTTCTTATTTTCAGTTGCGCTAATTTTATTTCGATGCATTTTTGAAAATTTTAAAGTATATTTATTATTTTATATATTAGATTTATAATCATGTTTCGGTTTATAACAGATAATTTTTTGAGAGTGCGTAATCGCTGCTGTGAAATTAAGCACAAATTATAAAGATAAAATAAAGACAAATGAATAGAATTTAAAGTATTGACATGTTACGAAGTTTCAAACTGAGATTTGAATTTGCTTTAATTCTTATATCCAGGACAGGCCTTTTCTATGAAGGGCCTGGGTGCAAAATGCCATTTAGGTCCTAATTTTTTGTAAATGAAAAAAAAAAAAAAACACGGACATAAACATATACTGTGAACGCATATTTATTTAAAGTTTTATTTCGTTTTTGCTCATATATCTATTATGTCAAAAAAATTAAAACTTTTTTGCAGTTTCTGTTTTGATACTTAATACTGCAAGTGTATTTAAGAGTTTTGAACACGTGCTTGATCCGAGATAATTCTTTATTATCATGTCAGAATATCCTGTTATTTTGGGAATGAGCGCAAACAAAAATCCGTAGGCGAAAAATAAGAAAAACCTTAGGCGTAAAATTGAAATTTTATTATTATTATCTGCACGAGCATCTCAAAAAATCATCTTTTAATAACGCGTTGCCATCGCATTTAAAAAAGCTCTGATTAAAAAAAATGACTACAGCAAATAAAGCCTAGAAAATTGTCATTTTGAACACGTGATTATATAGAATGAAATAAATAGGAAATGTGATATTTTTTAAACCAATAAATGCGAGACAAGGTTTTTTTTTTTTGGATCGTTTCCTATACTAAAGAGACTCATTCAATGAAACCATTAAAATGAATAAAAATGTAATTTAACTCGCACGAGCACGTGGTGCTTAACCGTTCAAGAAATTATATTCTGACATGCATTGTAATATGCATAGCAGATTTCATTTTAATCTTTATTAATATTAATTTGTTGAAAGAGCGCTTAGCACTTGCTAGAGTAACTGACAACGCAACAATTAATACGTTTAGAAATAACTCATTATAATTATGATTTATTATGCATTGCAATATTTCTTGTGCGTTATTTAGATTTCTTTCATTCAAAATCAAATACCACAGCAAACAAATTTCCTAGATTAGTAGTTAGTCATCTTCATCTTTGTTATAAAATTTTACAACGTTTTTGAAACATTTCTCTAATTCATGTTTTTCTAAAGTTTTTATATTAGTGATCAATTTGAAATCAGAAATAATATTTGGATACTTTTAAATCTATCTTCTATTTACACAAAAATAGTATCAATTACTATATTATAAAAATACCTAAATTCTACTACCAGATATGTTATAACTTCGTCTTCTGCTAATTCGGAATATAATCTTTCCCTTTCTCGATGGTGGGGCCCCATTGCATAGCACTCGCCCCCTCCAGATGACCGACCCTAATTATATCTTTTTTTTTTCTTTTTTTTTTAGATTCCTGAAAAGAAGAATACGATTATTCCTAACCTTAGAAAGTGAAACGGAATTTTTGCAATTTATAAGAGGAAAGTTTATTGCAAATCTGCGGTTTTAATGCTAAATCTGTATACGAAATTTCATTCACATAGCTCTTTTCAAATTTTAGCTATCATGCATATATCCATACCGGCGGATGGACAAATTTCGTTCATATTTTGAAAAATTTGGATTTTAGACCGCCTGTCGAATTTTATAGTTTTAATTCAATGCTCTGTAGAATAATCGTGTGTACAGACAGACAAATCTCGAAAAAATGTGGTTTTGAACCTAAGAGAAGTTTGAAACATGGATATTTGATAAAATCTTGAGGCCAGAGATCGATGAAATTTTGACGGTTGCAGCACTTTGTTTTTGTACTCTTCAAATACAAAAAGGTTAAAATACAGTCCGCTGTCTTTATTACAGTGTTTTACTCCAACCAAAAATGTGCATTATGGTATTACTTAACAATAACACAGTAATGTCCGATAGGTATATTTCAAACATTAGATATTTTGCTTATCCATGCCGTCAAGTAATACTATTTCCCTCATTGCTCTCTAGGGGGTCAAGCAAGATGCAATTACATTCGTGTCTGGACCATTTTCAAACTATTGGCATTTTACGTTTTGAGTTTCTACCTTCAAAGGCTTAAAGTCCTACTTAGAAATTATTGTTACTTATTAAGTTCGAAATATGAAGACAGAAAATTTTCAAACAAATTGTTGCAATCATTATAGAAAATAAAATCGTTTTAATTTGGACGAAAAGTGATGTTTTCATTTACCCTCGTGACCTGTGATAATATTTGCACAATCTTTTCTTTGTGTGTGTGTGTTTGAAGGAAATTGTTGCCTTAAAGTAATCTTACAAAAAGTTCATAGTCCTAGAGAAATATTTTCCCATTAAAATTCCTACGTCCATTTCAAAGAAAATATTCTCATTTCTTACTTTTAAGCAGTTGTGCCAAATAATAAGAAAAGAAAATATTTAATTACATAATTTTAGTAATAAGCTCAGACTTGCGCAATCAATAGAAAAAAACCGAAAGGAAAAAGTTTTTTTTTCTTCTGAAACAGTAATTTCCCTGTCCTTATTATGCCATCCAAAACAAGCACTTCTTAACTGTTCAGCTGAGAAAATAATGGCTTAAATGCTCAAAAAATTTTATTCTAGTTTTGAAGTTAGATTATCTAAACAAAACGCTTTTCAAAATTAGGTTTTAACACCTTTAGCCGGAGAGTTGATGCAATCCTCTTAACTTTGAAATTATGTCGGTTCATAATCGATGGAGGCTGTGATCTTATGAGTTCCGTTTAGAAGCTTAATATGACTTACAAATTAAAATAAAAAAAGCTTAATAGTTCGTTGCCCTTGAATTTCTCGTAATCTAAAGCTGTCATTTGATATGAAATAAAATAGATTGAAATCATTCTCATTAAAATACTAGAGATTTGTACTTTGATTCCTCAACATTGTATCATGGTAATTGTTTTTCTATCTTTGTTTTATTTCTAACTAGCCACTTATGGTGACCAGCTTCTTCTCCCGGTATTTTGGCTTTCCAGGCTACTAAGACATTATCAAAGAATAAATTTATTTGAAATATCTTATTATTATTTCGCAATTCTAAAGAATATGAAAAATATAGCAGTTAACTACAGATTATTGAGCAAATAATTTTAAAAAAAATGTATATACAAAGAAATAATCTGAAAAAGTTTGGAGACAATACACCAAAAAAGTAATTTTTTTAACTTCATTTTTAACACTGACAAAGATTAGTGATTAAAATTTTTGATGTAAATATAAATTTCATCATTACAATAAAAACATTGATACAGATTTTGCACCCAATTAAATGCACAAAATTTATTAAAATTATATGAAAAAATATAAAAAAATGAAATTAGTATCATTAAAGAGGAAATTTTTTGTGCTAGGAAATAATTCTAGCGAGATGGCATTTTCGGAGGATATAGTTGAAAAAACAAAACATTTTTTTAGCTTTAATTATAATGTGAGAACATGATATTATTTTGGGAATGAAGTGTTCTGCCGTCAACAAAAATCCGCAGGTGAAAAATAAAAAATTTATTATCTACACGAGCATCTCAAAAATTCAGCTTTTAATAACATGATGCCATCCCATTTACAAAAGCTCTGATTTAAAAAAATAAGTTAATGACTACAGCAAATAAAACCAACAAATATTGTCATTTTGGTCACGAGATTATATGAAGTGAAATAAATAGGAAACGTGATATTTTTTTAACAATAAATGTCAGACGAAGTTTTTTTGGATCATTTGCAATAAATATTAAAGTGACTCATTCAATGAAACCATTAAAATGAATAAAAATATAATTTAACTCGCACTAGAACATGGTGCTTGGCCGTTCAAGAAATGATGTTCTGACATGATACATTGAAATATGCATAGCAGATTTCATTTGAATCTTTTATTTACTTTCCTTTTTGTACAAAGCACGATAGCTATATCAAAAAACGATAGGCAAGATTATTTATTTTCTAATATTCATGCTTTTAGGAGTCAGTGAACTTATATAAAACGCGAATTCCAAAACAAGAGCCATAAAACATTCGTTGATTAGCAACAATAAAAAAAATGAGAGTTTTTCAAAGTAGGTTTACAAATCAGGAATAGCTTTATTAGTGAATTTAATTTAAAGGGATTTCAAAACGTTTTCTGTCAATGACCGTTTTCAAAAAGTTAATTTATCTTGAACAGTTGGAGAGAAATTTCGAACTTTTCCTATCATTAAAACGAACGTGTCCATCAAAGAACATTGCATTCTTAGTCAATTTTTTTTCTCGCAAAAGAGCTCGCGATGCACATCATATTATTGTTCCTGCTTCAGTTACAAAGATAATCAATCGTTCTGCACAACTGCCGATGAACCCGTGCCAATCATCAATCAACCATAAATCAAATCGGAAAAAGAACAGAACATCAGAATTATTCGTTTTTCTTAAAAGAAAAAAAAAAAAAGGACAATTGGATAAATAAACAAAATCGAAACTTTGACTCACTTTTTTTTATCCCTTTCAAAATCTTTAAAAACACGGCATGCCACACAGAAATAAGTGAAATAAAAAGAAGAGTTCTAAATGGGTCATGAAAATGAGATGGTAGAAAACACTTTTTTATATGCACCAACAGAAAAAGAGATGAGATTGCTGCAGGCAGAGAAACCTTGAAAGGAATGGGCTCGGGCTACTGACATTTAGAACTAATTTGTTGCAAATGGTTGTTGGTAATCCACCAGGTGGGTCATCGCGTCAGAAACGCTTCAGTTGTTACCTTAGGCAGAGGATTTAGTATAAATAAGAAGGAAAAAAAAAACAAATAAAAGGGAAGGAGGCTTCTGTCTTTGGAGCAATGTTGACATAATAAACAGAACGATCCAGATTTCACGATTAAATTCAACTGAAAAAATAAATTTTTTATTGTGGTTTAGGAATCAAAGAATAAGAATTAAGAATCATATTTGACTGCTAAAACAGAATCCATTTATTGGACAATGAAATATAATGATCCATGACTTAAGAGTTCTTTTAAAAAAAGTTAAGCTAATATGAATATTTATATTCGAAAATGCACTTTTCTTTTTATATTTCATTATTGCAAGGGATTAGCCGTTTTATAATCGGTTTGAGACTTATTATATATGCATTAAATATGAATTTTACTGCAATAAAAAATTCTCTTACCATGGTATTATCTAGGATTATATGGAATCTTAACAATCAGGAATCTAAAACAGTAAGTCTATAATGAAAAGTCCTTTAAACACAAATGGCATAAGCACAGTTAAGCTCTTAAAAATTTAAATTTCATGGATTAATTAAAAATTTTAAATGCCATAAATATTTTCTTCAGATTCACGATTTAAGTATATGAAATTAATAAAGTTTTCATATAATAAAAAAAGGAGCACAATGTATATATTCTTTTAAATTGATCGTTTGAACTGTAGCAAGTGAAGGTCGCGGTACGAACCTGCGACGTTTGGGCCAGTAGCCGAGCGATATACCGTTCGAGCAAAAGGGACCCTTCAGCTCGAAGGATATTATCTAGCTGATAAGGCTGACGCTACAGTACTCCCCTACCAGTGAGTCGGACGGGAGACGAACGATTTGGTGCGTCGAATTAGCAACGGCTTAAGAGGCGGCTTTGATGCGTTGAGTTAGCGACGACTTTGTTGGCTGGTAGATGGCGCCACGACTTTGCGGAAGGCTGCGTTGTCAAGGTCACCAATGTAGCATGTGAAGGGTCCCTTTTGCTCGAACGGTATATCGCTCGGCTACTGGCCCACACGTCGCAGGTTCGTACCGCGACCTTCACTAGCTACAGAACCTTCGATTTTGGATATTTATATAGAGCAAATGAATATCAGCAAGTTTCAAACATACTGATGAAAATTTCAGCGACAAATCGTTGTCTTACACCAATAGAAGATACTGTCAACTACGTCGAACCCATTTACCAAAAGAGGCATTTCCGAGCACAAATTCTATTACAAAATAATGATAATCGGTCTCATTTTATTACTCATTATAATTTGGCTGGGTATTCTCCAAGGAACTTATTATCTATACATTAAATATATATAATAAGTTCCTTGCATATCTTTTCCCACTGAAGAATTTTATCTTAATATAAATAAAAGTCATTGAGATTATGTCCACATATAGGTAAGTATGTTTGCCTATTCCACATTTACAAAATGTTTGGATCAATTCTACCAAATTTTGCTTTCGTATTATGTCAGACAAGAGAGAGAATTCCTATAAAGTTTCGAAATTTAAAAATTAGTTAAATACTCAATTAATTAGAAATTACCCGAAATTTTCCTTTTTCCAGAATAGCTTCAAAGGAAATTGTTCCAAAAGAAATATTTTTAAACCAACTTAAAATACAAATTTTTATCTTTTCAGTGATACCAGTTTCATTTTTGTACAATATTTCTTTCGGTTGTTATTGATAAAATAATAAAAACTAAACATCTTAAAATTACTGTCAACTTTAAATTATTCAACTACTTTTAATTAAATTTCTGTTTTGTTTTAATATAAATCTTTTCACGATATATTTTTTTAATTACCTTCAATTTAATGATTTAATATTATCTAAAAGCAAGCATAATTCAATCACTCTAACACATGCAACAATTCTTAAGTTCTTACGAGCAAATGAAAGAGAGTGGAGTATTTTGGATGTTCAGTAGAAAAAATAAAATGATCAGGAAAGCAATTTCGAATGCATTCATTAAAGTAGTTATTAATTTCAATTAAAGGTAGATATTTATTTTGAAATTTAAAATCTATAAGAAAAATTTCGATTAGTCGATGAATTTTCAGGCAAGGTGATAATTTGGCTGTTAGAGACTTTTAAATTCTTAAGAATAAACGAAATGATTTTTGTTTTTGTTTTTGGATGGAATGGAATTTTCTTATTATTAAGGGAGTGCTTTTTAATTGAATTTTCCGATTATTATGGGAGTTCTTTATTCCGAATATTATATAGTGCTGAAAAACATTTGCAATTTGCTGAATAAAAAATTGGGAAGCTAGTCGCTTGATTTTTTCAGAAAGAATTTCCTGAAAAGCAATTTTCAGAATGACAATATCCCAAGTAGCACAGCTTGTTGCACAATATTGTATAATATTGTGAGATATAATATGATATTAAACAATATTCCACAATATAAAACAATATTGCGAATATTGATCAATGTCATACAATATTGTACAATATTTGTGTGCTACTAAGGATTCGGGGTCCATTTCGGTAGGCCTAAAGCAATTCGCAAAGCTTTATAGTTTAACTAGGGTTGCAGGCTTTAAGTTTATTCTCAGAATTATTATTATTTAGATTATGTTGTAACCACAATAAAATATTCATAAAAGGCTATTATTTGTGATATTGCAAATATCTTTAGTTCTGGGGCTATGTTTTTTATGCGAATATCATAAGACCATTTATCTTTTTAAGTGCATGATTTTTAAGATTTTTAAAGATTACCGAGTTTCAATTCTTTTTAGAAAAAGGATCGAAAGAAATCGATCGATCCAAGAAATTGAATCGTTTCATTCCATTTTAAAGTCTGTCCCGCAAAAGAAATGCCTGGATACGTTACAGTTGTTTTCTTGGACAATTCAGCTATTGCACTTTTCCCTGGAGTAATTTCTAGTTTCCAATAATTGCACTACTTGTATATGTTTTCCATTATGTTTTGTATTTTTATTTGATAATGATTTATCAGGAATGATGGCTGCAGAAGACAAAGATATCATCCATAGAAAGAGAACATCTGACCCCTTCCTCTATGGTTTCATAGAAGTCGTACATAAAGATAATGAACAGATATATGAATGCTTGCTCTGGGGTAACCCTTTGTTTAGTGTTCTGTTACCAGAAAGGTAGTGTCTCCGACGAATCTGGAAAGTTCTGGCTTGAAGAAAGTTGGACAATCATTTTGTCATGTTGCCTGTTATACCAAGCTGTAAGCATTTAAAAATAAGACTGTTTATATGAACAGAATCATATATACTTTTGATATCGAGATTCACATCAACGAATAATTTTTTTTGTTCGTGAGTTTCATGATTTTTGCCTGAATATTGTAAATTACAGTTTGGTTATCTCTGAAGAGTATGAAACAATATAAGCTATTATGTAACTTTTTGTTTTAATTTAGATAGTAAGCAATGCGTTGACGTTCAAAGACTTTGTAAAAATCTGAGGTTGGGGCAATGGGCCGAAAAGAAGAATTTTGCCTTTGATAGGTTTAGGAATCGGAATAATTAGAGCACGTTTTCACTGTTTTTGGATGTCAGCTGATTCACATTGGTGTTGAAATAGTTCCGAAATAATTTGAAGTTGACCGTTGTTAATTTTGTTCAACCAGATGGCTGGGATGTTGTCAACTCCAGGTATAGAGGTTTTAGTTATATGGATTGCTTGAAGTTCCCAAATTTCGAATTTGTTGTTGAGGACGGGATTTATTTCGGAGAAATCCAAGAAGCTTCAAGGCAATTTCAGCTATTGAAAAACTTTAAATACAAAAGTCGTTCGTTTTAATAAGGTACTAATTTCCCTATTTTTTTCTATTTACAATATTAAGAAAGTTATAGCGAAACGAACATATATTTTTAATATTTTCTTTTTTTAATATTTTTTCTATTTACAATATTAAGAAATTTATAGAGAAGCGAACATCTTATTTCCCCGACACCCCCCCCCCCCCCCTTTTGAGTTAAATGGCCCATCTATGAACTCTAATGGGTTAATGGCCCATCTATGTGATGGGTTAAATGGCCCATCTATGAACTCATCCAAGGTTTATATTTTTTACAACATATTCTAAACCGGTTAAAATATAAGAAAAATTACTGTATCAACGATGCAAAACCATGTTATATTTTTCACAAAATAACATGGGAAAAGCGTTAAATACATTAAAATTTTTTTGAATGAAGGGTGGTTTTGGGCTTTAGGGATCACGATCGGTGAGTATCTACTGATATATTTTCCTGAAGTCTTATCATTGCAATAGATAGTCTTCCTATAGAGAATCTATCTAAAAATGTGATATAAAATCTTCGCATCGTTTGAAAAGTATTGTTTAATTTTATTAATATACTAGCCGCCTTTGGCGACCAGCCGGTTCGCCAGTATTAATGCTCGCTAATATTTTATGTAGCTGTGTCTCATAACAGGTTTTTCACCAAAATATTTTTAAACCAAACAATTTTGATAATCATATAATTCATTTATAGTATTATTAATTATTATTTTCTTCAGATGATCTGTTCACTGCACTACTCATCTTTCTCTTTCTATCCGAGCAATGATTGTCCCGGAATTGATAAATTACTTAAATGGTGGAGGGAAAGGCCTAAAATTCTGTTTTTATAGAATGAGATTCAAATTTTCATAAATGTAAACACGGTAAACAAATAAAGACACAATTGGTTTTCAAGAGATGTAAAAGCTTTAAAACAGCTTGGAAAATGCCGCGCACAGACGAAATAATGGTGACACACACACCCTTCTTTTCTTTTCTATCCTTTTTTTCTTCACTACTTTTCTTTCTATAAACCCTTTTTTTCTTCCCTGCCCAGACTTTAATTTTAGCAAGCATAGATTAAATATTCATATAGACAAATAATAAAAGCAACTATTTTCTTTCTTTTTTTAAACATTCCGTTATCTAGTATAAATGAAAACCAACTGACTTCGCGTATTTCTTTCTAAACAAATCATAATTTATTACTTCCTGCTGTCTAACTCAGTTGGTGTGGGGGAAGGAAATGAAGATTTTTGGCGGGAAAGTAAGAAAAGTGTCGTTTTAACAATTTTCCACGCAGTTTTTTAATGTTTTCTCTCCATAAGAACCATTCTCGTGTCTTAACGAAAATATTTTTAAAAAAATTAGCCGAATCGGTCAACCCGTTCTCCAGATTTGCGTTTAGCTACGCATTTCGAGTTGCATTTTTATTAATATAGATAGATTAATAATTTATACTCATACCTTTCAGCCAATTATATTAACATAGCCAACCATCAAAACTATTTGTAACATTAAATTCCAAAAAAAAGCTCAGCTTTCTTGACTTAAAAACGGCGCAAACGAATATTAAAGAGAATACATTCTAACTTTAGTCTTTAATAAGAATTGTTTTCTTTTCAGTTAATCAGAAGGTGTTTTTTTCTTTCACTGTAGGCTTTTTAATTAGAACGTCTGGGTAACATTTTATTAGGAGAAAACGACTTTTTCATATCTCCCAATTGAACGAAATCAACTTTTTTTGTAACTTTATTTCTAGGGTTTTGAAATAAGAGTAATGAGTATAAAACGAAAAATAAGAATATAGAACAGAAATGAGCATAAAATAGTAACATCTACCTAATCATCCAACACTCTTGCTTAAATTCCTTTTTTTTTTTCAATTCATGATAACAGAATTCACACTTGGATCTCTCCATGCGATTCATTTTCATTTTATTTCGTGCTCACTAACTGGAACTGCTGAGAGCAGATGAGCTGGTATCGTATGTGATTAATTATATGCATGATCTGGTATTTTAGGCATTTTAATCACCTCTTTTTAGGTATCCGAGCAAAACTTTCATGTCGTTTCACATGCAAAAGAAAAGGAATTCTTTGCGAACTAGTTTATTGATTTCTCCTAATTAATGAGGTTTACTCTTTTCTCTCCAAATCAAAATTTATGGAAAATACTAGATTAGTATTGAAAATGAAAATTACTTTCATTTTTTTTTTATTTTAAAGCAATTAATTAGATTTATACACAATCAATCCGGCATATACTTCAAGGGAAAAATTTATCTCAATGGTGTAAAAAGTAAGTTTTGTTTTTTTTAAGCCTGTTAAGTAAAAAAATGAAAAAAAAAATTAAGATATAATTTTTTATGCAATTCTTTAGCTCTACAAAGCATATTTAACCATTTGACATACGAATTTATTCAACTTTCTAATTAGATAACTTATCCTCTTCTGGTAATTTATTGTTAATTTGATTTTTTAAAATAATATATGGAGCATTTGGGATACCAAATAGTTTCATATTGATTTTTTCGTATTTAAATACTTAATTATGTGGCTTAATTGCAGACTTGAAAATAAAAATTCGGAAATTCGATGCGCGTGTCAGACACGTCACTGTATACGAAGTGGTTAATAAAAGAATTTTGATATACTGTTGTTGTTATTGTTACTAATGGCACTTGGCATGGACAAGCCCGCTGCTGAGCCCAGCAGCAGATTTAAGCCGAATGAAGCGTCTCTTGTATTTGAGTAGCGCCAACTAGGCCAAGAGTACGACTTTGCTACACACTCACCACATTCGCTTGCACAACCCCTTTTTACAGGGGGGCACATTCACACATCTCACAGATAGCATACATAATAACAACCATGCCCGAACCGGGACTCGAACCCGGGACTTCCAGAACACGAGGAAGACGCGCTACCTCTGTGCCAGCAAGCCGGCATTTTGATTTACTAATATCTCAAATAAAAAAGTTCTCTTCGTCCTGTGATAAAAACTGACCGAGTTACGAATTCTTTTTTAGATTTTAGGAAAGAATGATATTCCAATGATTACTTAGAGAAATCCCCCCCTCTTCATTCAACGTACTGTTTCCCTAATCTAAACAATCTAAAAGAACCCTATTAAAAATTCTAAATAAAAATCTTATTCAAAAATTTAATAAGCCTATTCAAGAAATAATCTAAGACAATCCTAAAAAAATCTAAACTATCCTAAAAAATCTAAAAGATCAAAAACAATTATATTCAAAAATTATAACTCGGGTCAGTTTTGCTGGCAAAAGTGTGGAACTGTTTATGTGTCAGGAATATTTTATTAATAATGTTTAACAAAGCTCTCTGAATGAATAAAAATTAGGCTTCGTGAATTTTTCAGTCCTCTTTGATGGACTCAAACAACCTAAAACATAATTCTTTACATTATGTTGAATATTTTTTTAAATAAAGTATGCATAGCTTTAAGAATTTAAAAATTATCATTGAGTCCCAACTAGAGTGGGCATTTTATAAAAGATAAAACAGTAATATAATAAGAATGTCCGAAAATTTATTTAATCCATAACTGCAACCACGATTGCATTATTGACATTTGATACAGATGGAAGTAAGATATAGTTTTTAGAGATGTTTCTTCTATGAAACAAATACTACTTTACAATTATTCTCAGCTCTCCTTGTTAGAATTTTATGAAGTTAAAAATTTATTAATCATAACAAATTTCAAGATATCAATGTATTGAATTGCAATAATAGATTCACAGAAATTTTGTTCAAAATTACAGAGCATATTTATTTAAATCAATTAAAATAATTCGTTTTAATGATGAACTTTTCTTTGATGACTCTGTTTTTTTTTATTTGCTCTCTCATTAGCAATAGAAATTATATGGAAGAAAAAAATAAAGTAAAGAAAAAGTTTAAAAGGTGCAAGAATAATTTTTATATAAATGAACACATAATAATAATAAAATTTATTGGAAAGAAAATACCTGTTTATCATTTTTTAATGGACTTAGAACTGATTTTTGTATTTCCATTAAAAATAAAAGCTTTTAAAACTGGGGCATATTTTTAATAATCTTTATATAAATTATATTTATTTGACCATATTCTGGATTTTCTAAAAAATAACTTATCAAAATAGTTAAAATAATTATTCCCCATAGTAATAGGCACATGCAACGTAACCAGTCCCTCATAAATAATCGAAATATTATTTTCTATGAATAATTGCATCATAAAAATATTAATTTAATAATTATACCAAATTCATAACGGTAAAGCTTTACCTGATCGTCTAAACTAGTTTTATTTAATTTTAATACTTCCCTGAATTAACAAATTATAATTACTATTCCAAACTAGAATGTGGAGGTACTCGTGACCGCCACTACAAAACCTCATGACGTAGAGGCAGGGCCCGACTTAGCCCGAGGCAAAACGTTTTTGGGGGCCCTTTCTGCTTTATTACTTTAGTAATGATGAACATTCATTAAAAAAAAGAGAAGTAAAATAAAATTTCTATTCGATTTGGAGCCCCCACTTATCTGGGGGCCCGGGGCAGTTGCCCCATATGCCCCTGCCCTAGTAAGGCCCTGGGTAGAGGTTATCGTTATATTGATATTTTATTCATTCCATTGATAAAAAATTAATTTAATCCTAATAATTTATTTTCGTTACACATAAAAAAATATATCATTATCTATAGAGGATCTGAAATAAGAATGAAATCGATTCTTCGCTAAGAAACGATAATTTTATCTTCGTAGCGTGTATTTGTTTGAAAGTTTTTTGCGAACCAACACTCTCACTATTGATTATTGTTTCTCTTGATCTTTTATAACCTTTTTATTAATGTCATAATCCCATTTGCATGACTTTGTCCTTGGAACATGTAATCTGATAAAAGAATCATCACGTTTTCAGCATGTCATTATCAAGACCGATTGATATCACGAATACATGAATAGTCATGGATATCATCAACATTGTATTTTGAAATTTGATCCACCGTAAGCTCGCTTGTCTAATGTGAATTGATAAGTACTCTTGTTAAATCGCTCAGACAGATCTCTTATCAGACAAGGTCAGTGGCGGATTTCCGATCAGGTAGTTGATTGGACACCACGTTAAAGGGGAAGCCGAGACAAATCGATTTAAAAAAATTTATTAGAAAAGCTGCCGCGTAATTAAATTCTTTAAAAAAACTCAAATTTTGTTAATTATAACAAATTAAGATAAAGTTATCATTTTATCAAATACAATTGGTCAGTTTTGAATCATTCAGATTAGATCCACTCAGTTATTATAATAGTTATAATCTTTATAGGTTTGATAATAATGGGAGAGAAGCAGTCATGATTAATGAAAATTCATCGCATTATCAAAATTTACAAAAATAAAAGATAATAACTTTAAATAGATCATTAATAAGATGCTAAGTACAAAGGTGTTAAATTATTAATTGATGAGTGATCAAAATAGGGCCTTATAGTTGACATTGTCTAGGATGGCAAAACTTCAATATTTATCACTAGATAATTTTTTTAAATAATTTATCCGAACAACTAAATCGATATATCAAAAAATGCTTACTGGTGGTTTATAAAATTAAGTATAGAGTCAGCGACCTTAAACTGTAACCGTTAAAATCTCATTTAATAAATTGATTAATTTAGTTAAACATTTCACCATATTTTAATTTAATCACCATATTAACGATTTGTCTGGAATCATTTTTTATTTTACTAACTTGAAAAAAATTAATATACTTTTATTATTTATCTGAGTCAAGACTACTCGGCAGCCATGTTTGTACACAAAAGATATTCAATGATTATAAATACCATAAAGGTTAAATAAACATAATGAAACTGATTAATTATACAATAGAAAGTTTTAACATAATCCTAATATTATTTTAATCACAGTCCTAATATATTTTTTAAACTTTTAATCTATAAAGATCTTCCAAATAGATATTTTTTTACAAATTTATTAGTTATAAAAAAGACAAATGACATCTTTTTGATTAACTTGCTTGTTGACATTTTCATCTTCAGCTTAACATGTCAAGGCAATTGCCTAATTTGTCTAATATGACTGCATTCAAAGAAGCATACTTAACGCGATGATGATAAAAGCAGGTAAAAGTATTTTTTGCCCGTAAATTTCAGACATCAAAACCTCTTAATCTAAACAACATCATGTTCTCACATAATAATATGGGAAAAATTAGAGTGGGAAATTGTTTTATTTCACTCATTTTTTCTAACTTAATTTTTGTAATAATAATTCGAAGAATCCGCAAATGGTACTGCTTATATATAAAAAAAAATTGAGACATAGATCGATGGCGAAATAAACAAATTTAACAGCTTTTTGATGCCACCAGATAAATCCAAATTAAATTATCCCGAATTTAAATTCCCATCAGCGAGCTCCTTCTATCTTTAGCAGACCATAAATTGAGCAACCAAACTATTAAATTCGCTTCTTTTCCCATGCCAATGATTTATTCTGATTTTAATGCAAAATCGAATCAGATTGATCGTCCAAGGCTCCTCATTTGGAATTCACTCTTAACCTAATTATTAGGCGTAGCGAGATTATGGAAAAGATAATGTCTTCGACTTGAAGCAGATGTACAACTGTAACCGAATAAATAAGTTCAGAGCTTCCCACAGGAAAATACAGAACTAATTCTCTTGCGTGGAGGAAGACGATATGGAATTTTAGACTGCGATTTTAAGCTGCGAAACTCTTTATTTCCGCCAAAGGGGAAAAAATAATCTCATGCTTCAGAATTAGTTATCGAACGGTAATTTTTCACGGCTCTACTCGGAATAATTTGTACTTCGTACGAAGTTTAGAGGCGATTGACATTGAAAATGTGGTGGAATATTTTTTATTGGTTGGTATTAAAAAAGAATTAGCCATATACGGTGATAGCGAAATCCATGAATGGTATAATTGTTTTCTCGCAATGAATCATTTTATTTTTAACACTTTTTTGTATTATTTTTATGTTATTTGAAATTTATATTGGCACAGGATAGTTCTGAATATTTGAAATGAAAACATAATTATTTTGTTTGCTATTTCATGAGTTGGCAAGTATATTCTTGTACGTAAGGTCTGAGCTTGTAAATAGTTTTCTGAAAACAATATAATTTTTTAAAATTATATTAACTTTGTACAATATTTTCAGTGTACAGTTTTCTACCACAAATCAGTTTCTGAAAACATGATATATTAAAATCCAATAAATTAACAATGAAAAACTATCACGCCGACAATTTTGGTATAAAAATTATTAAAAAAAGTATTCTCTGACATGTTTTTAACTAATGTATATTGAAATGATAAATAATTAAAAATGGTTTTTCAATGTAATATTTGAGCGAATTATTTTTATTATTTTTTCAAACACTTTTTGATAGAATCGACAATTTTCTCCGTTAATAATAAATTAATTTATTATTAATCTTTTTGTTGTCATTATTAAATCCATAAAGAACAATTAAATATTCTTAAATGAATAACGATCGATAGATTTACAAATATGAATGCTGTTCGTGTGTAAATTACTTTAATACAATGACAAATTGTATGAAATATAACTGAATTCCTACAGAAAGAAATTTCATCAATATAATTTTACTTTTAATATAGAATAAAAAGTGTACGGTGACTGAAAAAAAATTAGAAATATTTTTCATTATAAATTCCATTTTGAGTAATATTTTATTAATAAATGTTGCTCAAATGATTCCGAAATTAGCTCTAGATTTTTAATTAAATAATTCTTATGTTTGATGCTACCAGTTGTTTAGTTTAGTTGTATCAGAGCTTCAATTCAGATCAAGAGAGCTATTTTTGAGTTGAACTTCATAATTTTGAACAGTCGTCAGTTAATGAGAACGAACATTTCATTAAAATAAATACTTAATACATTTTTAAAACATTGTTTCGACAAAAGATTCTTAAATTCTTGAAGCAGATATATTAGAATAATATTTTTGTAAAATTAGAATTAATCATTCAGATGTTCTGAAAATAAATTTTAAACTTTTTTGTATTTTTAGCATTTATGAGTTTTTCTTTTATCTACTGAAATGATGTTAATTGATTAGGCTTAGTTTAAAATTTAATTTAAATAACTTAATATATAAATTTTTTGAATTCAACTATTTGTATAACTAATGGTTTTAATGTTAAGTAAATACTCTAAATTTTTATATTTACATTAGTTGGCTTCGACAAATGTAATTTTGCATTCATTAGTATATATTTCTTTATCATAATTTTGCATATTTATTTCACAATAAGTTTCATTAAGCATGTTGAATCGCATCATCAAGAATGGGGAAGACACGTGATTGCGAGAATATTAATAAATTATGAGAACAGTTTTGGCAACAAAATATTTACAAACCTTCGTTTCAATTCTCTGTGAAACAGGATTTTATAACGTTATTCCTCATTCCTTCTTTAATGTCCAATTAGAATTCTACATCACGAAAAGAACTTGGAATCGGGGGTAATTAATTACTCCACTTATTGACCTTATTTACCCATCCTCGCTTTATTTGCTCTATTTTTGTATCATATTCGAACTGTTTTCTTTTTTCCGTCTCCCAGACGCAGAAGTTACCCTTGTTTAACATATCATTGACATACTGCCCAATCCACCAAAAACAAGACCTAATTATTTACAAATTGACCGGATGTGCAGGGATTTTTTTTAGTATCTTTTTTATTACACGTTTGCTATCATTACTAAAAAAATGAGCGCCTTTGGCTCGGAATACCAATGAAGTAAAACTTATAGATTTTTGTTTATCCGCGCTTTTAAGCAGTCGCAAAGCATGCAGAGCGTAAAAACTAACTCAGTGGAAAAATGAGAGAATTCGTTTCTGAAGATGCGAGCCCGAAAGCGATTCTCAGATCTGCGTGCGAAAAACTGTTAGAACTATACCAAACGATTTTTTTTATTTTGAATCGCGTGTTCTTTGTTTCACTTTGTACTTCCAGATTTGCACGAAAACAAAGCAAGTTTCTCATAATATTTCATATTAGGCATGAACACTTTCTTTCCGACTAAAGGAAAAAGAATCCTTAAAAATAACACGCGATATCTCATGTTGAGAAATGAAAAATGGAATGAAAATTTTAAAACTTTTTAACTTCGATAATGTACGTTACCCATTTCAGTCATTGATTTTGTATCATTCAGGAAAGATAGCTATATTGTATTAAAAAAATTAAATACTACGTTTCGAATCGTGATGGAATTTATTTTTCTATTATTGACATGGTTCAATTATCTGCAAAGATTCGGTTAATAGAGAATATCATTCTACTTCTCAGATGTGTTTTATTTATTCATCTTTTTAATCACATATTTGGATTTGAAAATATCTTTATAAATTATTTCAAGAATTTTTTCAAGTCTAAAATTGATGGATAAAATTGATTAACTTTTTTTATTATTTAATGTATGTTTATACAAAAATTATTATATAAGACGAATAAGATGAAACAGCAATAACATTGTGACAATAATGTGCATTGTTATGGCAAGTTAGCTTTTTTATTTACAACTTTTACATAATATTATCCTATAACGTTTCAATAAATTTTTCTGCTTCAGTTTAATAATCAAATCGTTTCAGCTTTGATCAGCATTTTTTTTAAATTCTAATTATTCAAGAATTCAATAAACTAGATTCTTTTCTTTCATTAAAAAATATTAAAAAGTTAGTAAGACTTCCATCATCCTTACTGGAAATTACCCTTGAAACGAATCTTCAGAGAAAAGAATATTAAAATACATGCATTTACAAGAAAACAAGAACAAATATTGTATAAATACATTTTGTCTCATATTTTGATTCTTAAACCTTTTTTGGAATTCTAAAAAAAGAGACCTACTCTCGTTGTTTTCTCTCAACTGCCATTCATTGAAGAATATTGTACGCATTAATCATATTGTAACAGCACACTTGCCATTTTGTTCTATGAACGTCAGTTACATAATTTCTTTTTAATTTAAATTATTTTCTTCTTCATATTCCGAATACAAAAAGAACATTTTTACATTATAACATTGATCAATTGATTGTCGTGTTATATCAATAAGCTAGCATTAATTTATATTTAAAAATTACATAAATGTTGATGGTTTCTATGATAAACAAGAAAATTGAAGACTTTAGTTAGTTTTTATTTTCATAATGCTAATTGGATTTACAGATTTTTATTTCACAATTCTTTAATATTCTATAGAAACTGATTATATATTGCTTTTAACAACAACAAAAAATTGAGACTAACTTACTTGCTTTTGTCTCAATCGTTACATTGTTACATAATAACTTTTCATCCCAATTTATTTTGTTAATATTAAACGTATGTTCGTTTAAAAGTAAATTTTAAAAGAGAAATTCTTCAAAAATTTGGTGAATCTGCGAAATTTTTAGCATATTTGAAAAAATGAGGGTTGAATAATAAAACTAATGAGAATAATTAAATGACATTAGTAGATTCATTTATTTTGATTGTTTTTATCTCTTTTACAATTGTAAATAATTATGAACTCACTAAATAACGTGGTTATTTTTATTTTCCTTTCATGCCAGGATTTTTTTCTATAATTTATTCGCTTGAACAAATTGTTAAAATGCAAGAGTGATAATTTATGTTTGGGATAACCAACTACACAAGTATTTGACATACTAAATGAGTAACAAAATTATTTTAAACGATTCTCATAAATAATCTCCCACTTTGGATTTTTTAAAATTGAACAAGAACAGCTGTTGAAAGGCAATATTTTATTTTCTCATATTCTTAATATCCCAAATCAACCTTAATCTATCTTCTTTGGGTTAAGATTCTTATCTTTAAATAAGAGATGCTAAGGTTTACTTACTCTCACTGATTCTATTAAAAGGATTTATAGCAAACGAATTCTAATTCGATTCTGACTAATCCGATCAATGAGAATCAGATTTGAACAATTCAATTATGTTTCAGAAATGTGTTTTTAGAACAGTTATTTGCAACGAGCAAGGAATTGGGAAGGAAAGTAAAACATTTGGATGTATTAGCATAATAACCTGGAGACACTACATCAAAGAAATTTTGGTATCTTTTAGAACTTGTTTCTTAGCCGTTCATACAATTCTTCAAATAAGAATTGTTACTGTTAAGCCTAAATGTGATTCTATTTTAAACATAAAACGAGAAATCAAATTAGATTTGCAAAGAAAAGAAAAATACGCCAAACTGTGTAAAATAAAGCATAATATTATTTTTACTTTTTTGGGGGGGGGGCTGTTTTTCGAACAAAGAAAATAAGAAAATAGTAATGAACCGATTCAATTATTCTGTCTAGAAATTTGTTCAAATTACTGAATTACTTATAAGTTGTTAAAACTCATATAAGAACTTTATCTCATAGTTGTCTTAGTTAATATTATTTTTTCTGTTTTGTAAACTTGAATAAAAGTATAAAATAAATAAATTTGTTTGATATGTAGAAACTTATATATTCCTTTAAATCAGCCTTTCCAATTTACCCAATTGCCATACCACTTTCTAATCAACATCTTCGCACAAAATTTTATTGTATTAAGATTAACTTAAAAGTCAGGGGTTCGAAATGACTTTATAAAATTTGTTGGATTCATTATTTTGTTTCACATTTGTTTCCATTTTTATAAAAGTAGATAACATTGAAAAAATTTCACATCAACTTACGAATAAATCTAAGAATTACAAATTGTGATAAATACTCATTTAAGTGAAAAATACAATACAATTCTTGAGACCATCTCATGGGTTTCAACGTTTCATAGAATTAAATTCAAATGAATGCAGGCATTATGGTATGTCTGAAACAACACGAAGTTTACTGTGACAATTGTTATTAATATATGCTTAAGACTAGGATTATCTTTCCAAAGATTCTGTGTTCATGAAAGGTATAAAATGTTTTATTGCTTTAACACTGAGTTCCGAGTACCTTTCTTTCACTATTGCGCAGTAACATTTCAACTTACATAACACAAAGAATTACCCATGCCCTGTTTTGGTACCCGGGGTAAATTGAACAAAACACTTAAAGTTGGGCATTTAGACCAACACATAATAATCCCCAATAAGAAGAGAACCTGAGCCAACCTTTTATGCAGAAATACGAATCATCATCAACATTGAGTCCATAACGCAAACTTATTGTTGTTGTATCCACCTAGAAAGCAAGAACTAAACATTAAGCATTAAATTTCGCGTATCTGACGTACCAAACCCTCTAAAGGGGAATTTAGACTTTCATGTTCTATTATTTTTATTCGGACTTAAACAACTATGCTGTTGGCTTTTATTCCCATTCTAATCGTTTATAATTTGTGTTTTAAACAATTATCAACATTTTATCAGTATGCACTTAATTAACCCATAGCGTACCCCGCATGTGTTAATTAAGCGTATGCCCTTAATTAACCATAGACAAAAAAACACCTCTGCTCAAAATCCGTAACTTGAATCATTTGATAAGAATTTTTGGATAAACAAAGTCTAAAATTCTTAACTGTTTGTCCTAAAAACGTTTTCAAATGGGTTTACGCCTTATTGTTATTCACACAGTATACATATATTAGTATTTTATTCAAAATGGTGGTAGAAAAAAATTTCAAATAATAAAAATTCTATTTCCAGATTTGTGAGACAAAGATTTGATATTTATAGATTGTTTAATTAAAAAATATATTAGTATTAATGCATCTAATATTTTAAAAAAAATGTACTCACTTTTTACAGCCCACTGTTCCAGTCCTTTGATTCCTCGAAGCCATCTAAGAAGAGAAAATGTGCAGTCACTGGAAAGGCTGACATCAGAACTCAAACCCATGACCATGGGCATGAGGTGGCGAAGGCCTTTGGACATCATGTCCTGCATTTTTATTTTAGTAGATTTCAGAGTATCAACAATTAATTGTTCCTGATCAATCAATTCGGTCGTAGTTTCGTAAATACTGATGTTGTTTGGTGAAGAAGACGCATAAAATTTGGTTGCGTAATGTTTCTCTGTTTCTGTCACTGCTTCTACTTCATCAATTACTGTTGGATGGACATATTCCTCAAGCGTAGCACCTGC
Source organism: Argiope argentata (assembly GCA_026289955.1). Taxonomy (NCBI): domain Eukaryota; kingdom Metazoa; phylum Arthropoda; class Arachnida; order Araneae; family Araneidae; genus Argiope; species Argiope argentata. The sequence continues at coordinate 3,724,728 of JAOUZG010025633.1, forward strand.
TATCGATTCTGCGTTAGATTCTGTTGAGAATCTTTCAATACTAGGGATTGTGGTTATTTCATCTTCATATGCTGTGCTGAGAATAGGCACTGTGGTAGGTGTGGCATACATTGTAGATAGGCCGATCTTTCTGTAACTTTTTGTAGATGGTGTCCTTTCTGTTGTTGATAATCTCTTGGATGGTATTGTTGAGGGTTTATGTTTCATTAGTGTGAATTTTCTGATAGTACTTTCCGTGACGAATAATGAAGACTTATTTTTACTTCCAGATTCCGTACTTCGATATTTTTGGGTGGGAGTTACTGCAGGTGGATTTGTATATTTTTGAGTTGAAAACACAGCAGGTGGATTTGTGTGCTTCTGAATTGAAAGCACAGCAGGTGGTTTTGTGTGCTTTTGAGTGGAAATTTCTGCAGGTGGATGTGTGGATTTTTGAGTGGAAAACTCGGTCGGTGGATTTGTGTATTCTTGAGAAGAAAGTTCTGCAGGTGGTTTTGTGTACTTTTGAGTAGAAGATACTGCAGGTGACTTGGTTGTCGTTTGAACTGAAAATATGGGAGGTGAATTTGTATTCTTTTCGGAAGAAAGCATTACAGGAGAATTTGTTATGCTTGATGAGTATGGTCTTGTAACTGGTTTTAGATTGATATAATATGGTCTTTTATCTCCTTTCGAAGCCATGCTTTGATTTCGACGAGCATTAATTCGTTCCAGTGCTCTGTTTCCATTTGATGCCATATTAAAACTGAATCTTTCGTTAGAGCGTGGAGGACCAGGGGTTCTTTCGAATTCTTTTGAAGCATCAGCTAATGATAATTCACTAGATACTGGATAATTTGCAGTAGCCTTTGACTCTTCTGAAATTATACTATCCAGTATGCTTTGTGTTGTACCAGTTTTAAAGTTGAAAAATGTTTTGGAACTATTTTTGATAAAGACATCAGATACGCTTTCGGCTGAGCTTCGGGGCAAAGATGAATAAGTAAATTTAAGTCTTTTGAATTCAGGTTTCTCTGTAGAAGAAGCGAGAGATGGATATAAGAGTCTCGTATTGTTTCTTCGTCCTAGTATTTTATTAGCAAGATTCCATGCATTTATGATTTTTCTATGAGTTGTCATGGATTGGCTATTGTCTTGAAGCGTATGCCTTGTGAATGCTTCGTGTGGCATAGCCGTTGTTGCACTTGCTATCCAAGAACTAAAATAAGGTATGCTGGTAGAAATAAGTCGACGATAAGCAAAATTTGTAACTGGATGTTCTTCAAAAATGGTCCAATTGCTGTTAACATGTTGGGGACCTCTAAAATACTTTCTTGGTTCTAAATTACTGTTTTCGTCTTCTAAATATATTGGATGTTCAGATGATGTTGTTGAATCTTCGAATTTTTGAAACTGGGCTTTATTACGTACGTTAATGCCAAAAGGTGCAACAGAATGATCTGAGAACGAACTCACATCACTGAAAGAGTCGCTTAAACTATGATCATTTTTGTACTCGTTTTGTATATTCATTGTTGAATTTTTTCTGAATATTTCAGCTGGTATATATTTTATATCTCGATTCCATTCTAATGCAGGTCCGGTATTGATATTCCCATTATGAATTTGATGAATATCAGGTAAATACTTTGGTTTCTGTGCGTAATCGTGTTCACTGGATACGTTCATCACTAATATGGGAACACGCTCCAAGGATTTTGAATTTATAATTGGTTCAGATACCAAGCTGGATTCAAGATTGTCTTTACTGTGATCAGAAGGCATTTTATGATTCTTCAATTCCGGAACATTCGCCAAATCAACAACTGAACTTTTTGTACTTTGTTCTATGCTGCTTGTTTCAATGGACATGAATTGAGGAGGTAAATCTACTATGGTTTCAAATGACAGATTTGGTTTGTTATCTATCTGATAAAATTCTTTTGAGATATTTTTATATTTCAAAGTCTTTTCGTCATTAATTGCTGGCAATATTTCTGGTTTGATTGTACGAATTAAACCACTAAAACCGTTTGGAAGTTTGAACTCTTGGTTTGTATTTTCTTTTACAGGAGGCATAACAATTGGTTTCAGTTTTTGGTATAATTTAGTTTGATCACTTACAGCAAGAGAGGAAGAAATATTTGATTTTTGTAAAGCCGTTGGTTTATTTATTTGTGCCGAAGTAAGACCAAAATTTGCTTGACGAAAATCCCAATATTTCTTCACTGTTTCCGTTTTATTCAAAGGATTTTCTTCAACAGTATGAATAACTCTCACTTCATCATCTGAAACTAAATCTCTATGAGGAACTTTTGGCTTATTGCTTTGCAAATGAGGTTCTTCAATGTTTTGTGAACCACTAGTATATTGATCATCATCTTCTTCTTCTGCACCAAATGTATCAACGCCGAATGGCTCAGCATTTATTTTTGGAATATTTTGATGATTATTCTCAATACCAACAGGGCTATTTTGTCCGAAAGGGTACTCTTTTTGAAAATGCAAATTTGGAGGTGGAATCACAGGAAATCTCTGGTTTGCATTTTTGTTTTTATACAATTCAGTAGGCACTCTTGGCGGGAATCTGTTACCATTTTGATTCTCTGACCCGGTAAATCTTTGAGGAGCTATTCCAGGTTGAGACTGACGATAATTATGTCGGTGTTTTACAGGATCTGAGGATGTAAATCCAGGTGAAAATGGCCTGTTTGCTTGAGATGGAAACCTTTGAATTTCTGGTTGGCTGTGAGAACTGACCAATGGCTGTGTCTCAGGAAGTAGAGGCACATTTGGGTACATATTATGGTTCGATTTTTGTGCAACTGGTATATGATGATAGACATCAATTACCCTATTTTTCTTAGGATGTCCCTGCATTTGAGGAGTAGGGTTTATTGCCGTTCCCTTAAAATTCTGCGGGAATCTATTCAGAGATGGATTTGAATGTAGGGATGGAACAGGTATAGATGCTGCGCTATTTTGACGGAATGGGGCTCTTTGTTGTCCTGCACTATTAGAATTCTGGGAATTATACATGGGTGGATTTCTGGGCATTCCATCATTGTTTGTTAAGCGCATAGGTCTTCTTGGTGGTTGCAGCCTTGGCTGTTCCTGATGATTGTACCGATTTTGTGTCCTTGTATTATGTCCTTGCCCTGTATTATGGTTGGTACCATAGGCCGGATAATAGCGCTGCTGTTGCTGAGACTGTACTTCAGAAAGCAGTACCGGTTGGAGTTTCGGATGGGAGAAAGCTTTAATAGGCCTTTGACCATGATGAGATGGCCGGCGTATTGGAGGATTTTCAGCAGGCCTACCACCCCTAAAAGACATTCTTAAATCTCTCATTCCTCGTTTTATTACACGTTGTATACCATTGGTGACACTTGGCAATTTTAAAGGGCTTTTGTTTTGTTGAAGCCACTTTAGATAGCCATTCTGAGCTCTTGATTTTAAAGGTACACTAAGTCGAGATATAGAATTCTTTTTAGCTGATTCCGAGACCACTACAAAAGCAAATAATAGGAAATACCACTTCATTGTTATACTTTTACAGTTTTGATAAGTGACAGATGGGCATATGTGTAATTTTTATTTTAATAAACTTATCCAATTTCAAAAGTTCACGTAATTTCACATATTCTTTAAGTAATGTCCAAGATCAAAATATTTGTAAACCTACAAAAAATGAAAAAAAAATACATAAGTAATTTTATCAAATTATTACACAAAAATTATTTTACAAAAAGTGAAATTCTTATTTTCTTTAATCATCACTTTTTATCCCTTCTTTAGCATATCCTAATAATTGCTTATGCAAATTCTTTTAAGAGAAATCATTTCTATTTTTACTAAGCATTCTTAACATAAGTTGCAAACATTGTCTTGTATAGCAGATATGTTTAACTTAGATTTATGAATTTGATATAACAGATATATTTAAATTTGATTTGTATTTTTATTGTATTTTGCATAGGCTCTTGGTATTGGGTCGAGTCTAAAGTTGCCAGCGCATATCACTAATACTTACTGTGCTTTATTTTATGCGTATTCTTAATTCTTTAAATTGTTAATACTATGGAGAAAAGATATAAAAACACTAATGGAGGAGCTGTACCAGAGCGAAATATCGCTTCTACTTTTTAAACGATATAAAAAGAATTTTTCTTGGTGGATCTAGTAGAAAAACTATCTTTATTTGTCATAAATTATCTTTATTTTTGTTAACACAAAAATAAAGAGTGCCATGTCCTTGACAAAGAAAATAGTCGAAACTTAAACAGTAAATTTAGAGATTATTTTTTTATTTGATAAAAATTATATTTGATGCAAAATACCAATTTATACAATCATCAAATATCGTCTGCAACTCATTATGGAATTTAAAAATATCTCCGCGCCTTTATTATCTTCTTCATTATAGAATACTCACATGCCGATTCTTATTTTGTCTACAAGCAACACAACGAATTATTTTTTGTTTCTGAAATGATTGATTAAACAGTATGCAAATAAATCTAAACATAAATAAAAAGTATATTTATATAAATACGAGGCATATTCGGAAAGTAAGTATATACCGTTTCATTATACTGCCGCTGCAGCACTGCGATCGGCGTTCTGCGCATGCGCACCAGTCTTCCTTGTTCACTGACTCTCAACTGACGCCATTTTGGACGCTGTAGGTTGTGTTTCCAGTTCGCTGTGCTTGTTTAAAATGTTTAAGACAATTACTGATCCCGCCGACTGTGAGATTCGTTCTGTTATCCGTTTTTTAAACACAAAAAATGTGAAACCGGCTGAAATTTACCGTGAAATTAAAGAAGTGTATGGTGAAAACGCGATGAGTGATGGAATGGTGCGGAAGTGGGTTAGAATGTTTAATGAAGGTCGAAAAAATGTTCACGATGAGG
>JAOUZG010025633.1:3744622-3774811 GCA_026289955.1 Argiope argentata
TAAAATATTCTTAATATTTCAACTTCTAAATAAATAAAAAAGCATTTCTATCTTCTTCAAATCTGGCTGATTTATTCAGTTCTGAATATTGCAAGTTTAGAACAATCATCATTATCATAATCTAGACCAATTATTCTAGAGTAAACTTGATTGGCTTCTTTGAGATCTTGATAAAGTGATCTAAAATCGCCAGTTTTTACCGTAATAGTTATATTGAAATTTTCATAGATCGATCAGCTTTGATGATTGTTCTACCGAAAAAATGAACTTTCTACCGATGAAACTGTCGATCAAAACACAATATTGTTTTGGTAGAAAGTTTTGATGTCTCTGAAATATGCGGGTAAAAATAGTTTTATATGCTTATACAAATTTTGCATTGTTAATTATTACGTATGCTTGTTTGAAAGCAGATGCGTTTTTATTTCGCATGATTCATTAAAATGCGGAGAAAAATTACAATCCCGAAGGTGAATTCTTTGATTTGCACAAAATATCTTCTTCACATTGCTTTTTTAACTTCGTTTCTTTGAAATGACGTCATTTTAAAAGTTCCATTAAGATTTCTTGCTTTTAAATAATTAATCTCGCTCTCAGAAGATTATCGTTTGGTGCTTTTCAAAAAATTCTAAATCAGCTTTAACTGTCGCAATTTTGTAATATATTTTTATTTTGTATTTTTATTTATTTTAATTCTTTAATTGAATTATTAAATTCGATATTGCAAACGATTTTCACTTGCATTTATTGTTTAAAAATACCACATTTCCTATTTAATTCATTTCATATAATCACGTGATGAAAATTGTATTTTTCTGTTTTAATTTTGGTAGTAATTAACTTTTTTAAAAATCAGAACTTCTGAAAATGTGATGGCAACATTTTATTAAAAGCTGATTTTTTTTTCAGATCCTCGAGAAGATAAAATGTTATTATTATTTTTTTTGCGAAATAAATTGTTGAAAAAAAACGATTAAATTAAATGTTTAAAAATTCATTAAAAATAGAGTTTTAACTCGTAGGTCAAAACATTAGTATTATTGAAAAGCTAATTTTTTGCGCTTTAACTTGATGCAAAAATCAATTTTGTACTGTAATATTTTCGGAAGTTATAGCGAAAAAACGTTAAAATTTGGTTTATTTTTTAATTAATTAAAATTTTAATTAGAAATTCAAAAAAGGGCTCCGAGGTGCACATTCCCGGCACCCAAGGTATACATATACCAAATTTGGTAGCTGTAGGTCGAACGATCTGGCCTGTACATCGCCGACAGACACACACACATTGTGCTTTATTATAAGTAAAGATTAATCTAAATTGAGTTTAAATTTAGAATTTTTAAAATTACCGTTTTTTCCCGCACAGATCTTAACTGAATACCAGTTATTGAACTGACAGAAAGATTTCTCAATTCTGAAAATAGCTCCAATTAAATATTAATAAGTGTAAATCTATCAACTGAACAGATTGACATTCGGACAATCGAATCCAAAAAGACATTGTAAAACTACATTAAATCAGAAATAAAATGGGTATTCTAAGACAGCCTGAATAGAACAGTTAATAGATAGATTTCTATCAAAATTTATTTCGAAGATAGAATCGAACAATCGTTTCTGCAAAACTGAGACAAAAGACTAATGTCAGGATAGCAGCTGGGAAGCCAGAATGTTTCAAAGACAGAAGAGGAAGCAAATTAGATAAAATCAGAATAAAGAAGTTTAATTATGATTCTATAAACGAATACAAGACATGAGTTTTCAGGTTATACCGTTCGGATAGAACAAAATACAAGAAACGAATTCATAACCCAAGCTGACCTAGAAACGTGACGTAAGAATTATTAGTGTTGATTTGTATTTTCATTGTCACGAGTCTTCAACTAAAGAAAAAAAATGTATATAACGGTCTCTAAAAATAGAATCAACTATGAAATACTTTATTACTTTTATATTTGTTTTTATTGTGACCAGAAGGCTGATGTGTCTTTCATTTTTCTCTAAACATTTAGTTTTTTCAACAAGGATGTTTTTTTCAAAACTTTCTATTTAAAACAGGAAATATTAAGTTTATAATAGAAGAGAAACTTGCATCTTACAAAGCAAAATAAATTAGCTCTTATATTCTCTTCTATTTTTTTATTCGCACAAGAGCTTTATTTTTGTATTTTGCAGAACGATTTATTTGGTGAAGTCATTGTGATGAATGGATGTTAAAAAAGAAAGAAAGGAACAAAGAAAGGAAAAAACAAAAACAGAGCATATATTTTCAATGGCAGATATCTTAACGGTAAGTTACATAATTTGAATCAAATTTGTGAAAGAAAATGTTATTATCGTTTGGTAATTTTTTATGATTCGATATCATTTAGTTTCATTGATAAGAAAAACAATATCTCTATCAATACGGAACGAATTGTTAGCGTTAATTTTGCAACGTATAATTCATGAGAAAATTGTGCCCTAGCGTTTCTTCATAGAAATTATTGCATAATTAAACGTAGGCAAATCGATTAAAAATTAATTAAATTGATTAAAAAAATTAGGATAATTTTAATATTTTATCAAGTACAATTCATCAATTTCTTTTATTTTATTGCATGCGTTTGGTTATTACGGTATTTTTAAACCCCTAATATTTGTTTAAAAGATATTGTTCTAATATGGATATGATGAAGGTACAAATTATAATTAATGCATAAATAGAAATGTATGCATTTTACAAATAATAAAATAAATAAATAACTTAAAATAAATCCTTAACACAATGTTAAATTAAAAACTGAATTAAAAAGTGAGATAAACTAACTAGGTAATTAAAAATGAGACTCTTAATATATACCGTTAACTGCCCCAAATTGCTTAAATATGTCATTGAATGCAAGAATATTTGGTTTACGTATTATTTTAGAATGAATATAATGTTAAATTAAAGCAAAAGATACCAATTACTTGAATGTATATTATTAAAGATTTCTAATTTGGTTAAATAAATATTTTATTTGAATTTTAAATACCTTTTTACTATTATTTAATAGTCAAGTCAAGTTTATTAATATTTATCAAATTAATTTTTCAAAATTATTGTTTGATTAATTAGGCATGATAGTTGAATCATTTATCTCATATTATCAATAAAAAATAATCATCAAAGAATTTATGAAAACTTTGAAAATACTCTTAAAAGACACTTGCAATTTAGTTACTTAAAGATAACTTCTAATTTGCCTCAATAAATAATTCTTTGAAGTTTAAATATTTTTTTACTATTGTTAAATTCACCATTTGAAATAATTATTACATTTATTATTAAAATAAATTATCAAATTTATTATTCTTTAACAAATTAAATTTTTAAAAATTATTTTTTGATTAATTGGAAATAATAGTTTAATTCTTTAATTTATATTATCAAGAAAAAATACCATTAAAGTATTTATGAAAATTCTTAAGGCACTTGCACTCAGATCCCTTAAAGGTCACTTTTGATTCACCGAAATTAATTGTTCTTTGAAATTTAAATAATTTTTTACTATTATTAAATTCATCATTTGAAATAACTATTATGTTTATTATTAAAACGAATTATTAAGTTTATTATTATTGATCAAACTTATTTTTTTGTTATTTGATGTACTAGACATGACAGTTTAAACTTTTCTCTTGTATTATCAATAAAAAAGAATCACTCATAAATCTTAAAACATTTATAGAAATTGTAAAAATTCACATATAAAGCACTTGCACTCAAGTCAAAATTACTGAAGGAATATAATCCACCTTGAAATAACAAGGAACAGCTTATTTTTAATGCAGCATTAAAAAAAAGAAATCAGAAACAGTAAGATAAATAGCTGGTCGAAAAAAAAATAAATGTTCGGAACTTGGCACTTGCCTTCAACATCCTGCATTTAACAAACTAATGCTGCCATCTTTAAATCCTTTGATAACTAAAAACCATAATCCTTTCTTTCAGACGATTTAATTTTTTGTGACGATAAATGAAAAATCATCTCTTTTTAAAACATTTATGCAAACACAGGATTAAAATGCAAAAAAAATCATTAAATGAAAGAAAAGTATTACAACTCCGTCCTATATTTATGATAATGTTTCGGTTGACAAGACGAATCAAGATTTCGTTTTTTGAAGCCTGATCTTGAGTTCTCTTTTCATCGCCCAATCCAACTAAACGAATCGCTCATTTCCGTAAGCAATCATTCGTTAAAAAGAAGATAACTGAACCGTTTCAAAATCGGAACCGGAGTACAATGAAATAACACAGGGGTTCTTCGTTTCATAATTTCTCCTTTTCTTTCTTGACGGAAAAGGGTTGTTCTTTCAGAAGCTTCGCACTTAGTCGAAGTTTAAATGGCTCATGCCTTCTCGAAGTGGCTCGTGTAGTAAGATCAGTCGAGCGTTAAAATTATTGTAATTAAAAACTTTCGCACTTGGTTTATTGCAAAAGAATCAATATGTTTGTTTGTTTTTTAATATTCAACGGAAGGAAACAAACGCTGTAATCTTTTTCTGTTTTTTAATGGAAAGGGCATGTGCTTGATAATAAGTTGATGATGCAATTTAAAGCATTGAAATGAAAATTAAAGAAATGAGGTCCGATAAGTTGGCGGATTTACCAGAATAATACTACTTTTTCAGTTTCTGTTTTGATTTTAAACAGAATGTTTTGAAATATGCATTTTTCTTTCTTAAAATTAAATATATCATGTTATTTGGTTGAAAGGAATTTTAGAAGCATTTAATTTTATCTTATTGATTTCTGAAGCATTATTTTCAATATTTACATTGTGTATACATTTTATTATACTTAGTGAAGAATTATCCCTAATATTTACAATGCGAAAAAATAATATTCCATTCCATCTATATTTTAATAACATTAAATTACTTGTTATTTTTAATGACCCATTCCAATCAAATAGTCAGGTATAGAAACTAGTTATGTCTATATATAGTTATAGTCAAGTTATTCTAGTCGTATCTAGAATGCCTCAATATATTAAGAAAAGAGAGCATGGCAGTAATTTCCAAAGCGGTACAAAAATAAATGAGAGGTATACCCACATGTGAACCTTGAGTTTAATTAAATTGCTGATTCCTTAGTGAAATTAGCCAGAGGTCAGGATCAGACCACATCTCTCACTTGCGGATGCAAATGATTTTGCTATATTCAAACTAATTGTTCCCCCCAAGAATCAAAGTTGAATATCGAATCACTCATCTTAACCTTGACAGAAAAACAGCTATCACTCTCATAAGACGTAGAACAGCACAACACAAAAACATGAACATTCTCACTGATGGGACAAGAAAATGCCATAATAGCGGAAACTGTCCTGACAAGGAACTTACACCGCACCATTTCTTCAACTGCCCTGCAGTTCTGGAACGTCTTCACCTACTGGACTACCTGACTGAGGAGGTATTATTCTGTCATTGATTTTGCCAAACAGTTTAGATGTTCTATAACAATGAATTTTTTCAAATGACACGACAACAACAACAGAGGTATCGTTAAAGAGTCATTGCAAATTTCAAATTTTATTTTAAGTTCTATTCATCTCTCATTTTTTAAAAAAATAAATAGATACTGACATTTTTGTGCTATTTAAGCTGCCAGTCATATAAAATTATGTAAGCTAGAGGTTTATGCTCTACAAGTTCAAAAAGCAAGATTAATTCATTTCATTTATAACAAAGTTACGTTTTAAAACAATGGAGGTCTTTTTTGAGAATTTTTTTATAATTCGATGGTCAGATGAAGAGGATGATACATTGGTCGGTAAGCTTTCCGCAAACTTCACCTCTAAATAAATGCATTTGATTTTCTAAGGTAAATTTTACTTTCGCCGGTATCACACAAACATTTAATATGAATACGTTTAAGTTTGAATACGTTTTTGAAATATCTTATTTACATCCATTCAAAAATATAAAGACAGGAAATCATCTCTTTGACAGATTTAGTTCTAAGTTTGATAAGAATCTGTTGTTGTTACTTATGGCACTTGCCATAGACAAGCCCCTCGCTGACATAGGAGCAGATTTAAGCCGAAAAGAGCGTCTTTTATTTTTGAAGAAGCGCCAACTAGGACCAAGAGTACTACTTAGCTACCACTCGCCATATTTGCTTGCACAGCCCCTTTTTAGGGGGGGGGGCACAATCACACATCTCACAAATGAACAACCATGTCCAAGCTGGGACTCGAACCCGGGACCTCCAGAACACGAGGAAGACGCGCTACCTCACTACCAGAAAGCCGACGATAATAATCTATATTTTATATGTAAATCTAAGTACCAAATGCTGTCTAGCTCTATTCTTTGTACTTATTGTATTCGATGTATTCAAAAAGCTTGATAGAAGATTTCATCTGGTTGTATTTCTTTCAAAATTTGATAGGAAACTACCCATTTAGTTTAAATTGAGTATTCCAACTTTTATCAATCCAACTCAAAGCGTTTTTGAGTTTTCATATTCGCAAAAAGTTTCATATTCGTTTATCTGTGAATAACTCAAAAACGATTTGAAACAGAGGGATAAAATAATAAAATGTGACTGTAAAACCCGCTTTTTTGAGTGGGATTTCTTTTATGTGAGTGGTAGAGACGGTGATCACATCCAATTTTAGTCCTAAATTTTTCTTTACATGTAGATACGGGACACAGCACACACATAAAGCAATCATACGAAAGACACACAAGACTATCCCATTATCTTTCGTTTCGTCAGTCCCAGATCGACTTCTCTTCACTCCCTGACTGACTTCTCATCTCCCCTCGCTGAACTCTTCTCTTTCCGCCTTCGGCAAGAGGGGTTGCTATATGAGGTGAGAAGGGTTGCCAAAGGGCCTTACAGTGATCTTAACATAAAATGTTTAGATTTGTATCAAATTTTGAACCTAATCCATTCAAAAGAAGTTTATTTGTCCTGGTGTAATAGTAGAATTTGAATATACCTAGCTCTTTACGATAACTACAAAATGTAAAGATTTACGCAGATAAAATTTAGTATATAAATTTAGCATTTAAAACAAATATAGATTCGAATATAGGTAGCAATAGCTTAAATCATAATAATTAAAATGAATTAAAAATGTATATATAGTTTCAGTTTCTGAATTATTAATCTATAACAAATGTTGAACGAAATCCATCAAATGGACAATTGTCTGTCGGTTTTTACTTTCGGTTTTTTTTTACTTTAATAGCGCTACTCACAAAACACAACTATTTAAACAAACGAAAAAAAGTACAAGATCTCGTTACCAAAATTGTAATTATGTATCAAATTTTGATTTGAATCGGTCAAATATAAAGTTTCCAATACACATTTTCGGATTTCTTTACTATACTACACAGCACAAACCTCTCAGTGTGGACTCCTTAAAAATGGAAATGTGAACGTACGTGACATATACGACCTGGCCTAAGATCTCTTATTATATGCAGCGTGAAGGAGAATAACATCGTTATTGATATTGTGCTGAAAACATCAAGGAGATAATTCCCACTAGTTTTTACAAAACCCCATTTTTATGCAAATACTCTCATCTGTTTACAGAAGGCAGATCTTTATTAATGACTGTTTTGCATTGCTATTTCCTGAGCGTTTTAAAAAACAAAGGGGGGGAAAAGAGTTTAAAAATAAAAGTATTGTTACATAATTTTAAATAACTTTTTAACGTCTAACTGAATTGAAGAAAACTTAAATTCACATATACAATATTATAGAAGAAATTGCACTTGGAAAAATAAACAAAACGTAGATTTAATTATCAAAAATTATTTAAATCTATCTAATTGTTCAGCTTTGATGACTCTTTCGTTTGCGGGAATGAATGATTGCAAAAAATTTGTATAGCCTAGTTGCAATGAATTCCTCAGAAAACTATTTTTTAACGGTACGGTAAACTATTTTTTTTATTCATACGGTTTTAGAAGTTTACAATGTTTTTTCTTTATGCCATGCATGCATTTTCCCCTTCTATATCTTCATCCATTAACTTATATTACAGAAAGGAATAGCAATAGTTAAAAATAGGGGGCCGGCATCCTGGCACAGAGGTAGCGCATCTTCCTCGGGACCTGGGCGTCCCGGGTTCGAGTCCCGATTTGGGCATGGTTGTTCTGCGTACTATCTGTGAGGTGTGTGGATATGCGCCCTCCTGTAGAAAGGGACTGCCCAAGCGAATGTGATGAGTGTGTACCGTACTCCTGGCCCTAGATGGCGCTACTTCAAAAGCAAGAGACGCTCATTCGGCTTAAAATCGCAGACGGTCGTTAGCACGCTTGTGCATGGCAAGTGTCGTTAGTAACAACAAAAATAAAGAATCTTAAATGTATTACTTGATTTTGAAGTTAAAGATTAATTGTAAGTACATAACATAACATAACGCCATCCTGTGCCCTCGGTGCCTATAACACTAAGTTATCTAACCAGTTGGATGAGCACAAGATTGGAGAAAGAGATTAAAAAAATGAAGTTGGGGGGAGGAACAATTTGTTAAAGGGAAAAAAGTGAGACAAAGAGAGAGACGATACAACATTCATGGATTTCCAGAGAGAATGCCATCGGTGTCAAATTTTACATGAATATGTTCAATTTTTTCTGAAGTTATAACTGGATAGAGGTGACAAGAATACTGAAACAAATGGTGATTATGGGTTGAACTTACAGGGAAATTAGATTACCAACTGAAAAAGGAGGGAAAATTGACAAATTCAATTGTGAACATACGTATGATAAATAAACAATCACTATAGAGTCAGAAATAGGTAGCGTCCATCTGGGTCCTGGGGTCTTGATTTACATCACGAGATATGCAGTTTTGAGGGACTTTTTAAGTTATAATTTTGGTTGATTATCACAAGGGGAATTCTTGTCTCAACTATTGTAGGTCTTGGTATTTATGAATAGGATTTACTATGGAGTAGATTTTGCCGCGTGAAAGGGTATTTGATGCAACTTTCCTGTACCATTCTTCTTCGAAACTTCTTTCTCGCTTCCTCATGTGCCATGAGAGAATAATTGTAAGTACAGCGAAATTTTAAATGTTTTATTAAAGGCATAATTTACACTGTTGTTTCTAATGGCACTTGCCATAGACAAGCTTGCTGACAGCCGTCAGCGATTTTAAGCCGAATGAGCGTCTCTTGTTTTTCCGCAGCGTCAACTAGGGTCAAGAGTACGGCTTAGCTACTTCATGCGTCACATTCGCTTGCACGACCCCTTTTTACAGGAGTGCACAGTCACACACCTCACAGAGAGCACACAGAAGAACAACCATGCCCTAACCGGGACTCGAACCTTGGGACGCCCAGAACACGGGAAAGATGCGCTACCCCTGTGTAAGGACGCCGGCCATACTTTTTATGAAACCTACTAGACTCTGAGAAATAAGCGGAATCTTCATATCTTGATCATCAGCTATAAAGAAGAGAGACAGGGTGAAATATTTTTAGAAATAATGAAATAAATTTTTAGTTTGACTTCAACAGTGATATATATTGAGACAAAATAAGCCTAAAAATATTTTCTTAAATTAATTAGAATTAAAATTAAAGATATATACATAAAAAATTGGTATGATTGAAAATATAATTTTGTTGAATATTTAGCTGTAAAATTAAATTTACAAATAATTGGATTTATTAGTAATTTTTGTGTCGTAAAATGTTTAGGTTTTTCTCGAGAAAACGCCGAAATTTCGTTTAATTGTTAACTAATAAAAATTGTAATTAAAGTCCTAAAAGAAGAAACTGCTCTGATTTTCATAGTTCGAACATCCAAAATATATCTGTGCCAAGTTTGGAAGGTCTAGGTCAAACGGTCTGGCTTATGGAGTGCCAGTGTGCGCGTATACACATTATAAGCAGAGATGCCGATTGGTATTAGTAATTGATTACAATAATTCAGAAAGTAGGCTCAAGATAAAAAAATTAATGTATCTGTACCTTTTTAAAAAAGTTCTGGTAGATGATTGCTTCAGGATGAATAGTATTGAAATAAGATCAATATAAATGGAACCGGTTAAATCCGAATCGGACCTAAAATACTGCATTATAACGACGTATTAATAGTTCTAATTTTTGCAGCATTTTATTTTGTTCGTTATACGAAAAGAAATACCAGACATAAATCATCACAAACCACTTTTCAAACGACAGATTCCCATCTCTGCGGGGTAAGGAAAATCAGGTCAGTAGAGGTGAGATATTTAATCTAATTATACTCTCGGATCATTATTGACAACCGCTGTTAGAGAAAATTGAAAAAGGAAAAAAGATTAATGGGTAGATGCTAAAAATAGCTTTTAAGAAGTGTACTGTCACTCAAAATTTTCCGTTTTATTCATTTGCATTTTTGTTTATTAAATGTATATAATGATATTGAAGAAAATATTGATTGATTGATTTGAAAACAAAATGTGTCCTAACTTATTGTTTCGTTCCATAAAAGAAAGCGTGGAAGTATCTTCTTTCTGAGTGAAATTAAAAAATATTTTTATTCAATTTGAATTTTTTAAAAATTAAAAAAAAGAAATGTCAAATTTTTATTGTATTATGGCTTTTTTTAAAATTCGATTTATGCGAAGTAATTAAATGAAATTCGTTTATTTTATTTTATTTTTTGAAAATTTATTGAAATCTCGAATGTCTCAAATAATAAATTATAATTTTTCAGAAAATAATAATAAAAAAAAACGACGAAGGGACAATACATACATGTTATTTCATTTTTTTTAAAAAAAAAATAAAGAAATGGAATAAATAAATGTTATTCCATTTTTTAAAAATAGAACTTGTTTTTCTGTATCAAAAATTCAGTGACACATAACATTTGAAATCTACACCATCTCACTTAAAAGAAAATGTGGAGACCAGATCTAATCTTATCTATTTTTAAATAGGAAAAAATGGGATTTTTAATGCTAGTGCACAGATTAAGATTAGTTAGTTCAGAGTTCAGATTTTAATCTTTAAAAAAAAATAATCTAAAATTTAAGAATCTACTAGATCGGAAAATAAGATGCGTTTGAAAAATTTATCCAGTAACAAAATTCGTAAATGTTTATTAAATTTTACTTAATTAGTTATTAATTTTGTGCATATTTACTATAACAAATAATATGATTTATATTAATATGGAATTAAAAGATACGATTATTGCATTACACTATATATATATATATATATTAAAAATGAATTATTTCTTAAATATTAAATTCTACTTTTTTTTTTTTTCATATTGCCGCATACTTTATTTTTCAGTTTTAAAAATACATAATATTTTCAAAATTAGCATACAAGCATACATAATCTTGCAAATTGAAATTAAAATTTTCATTTTGCAAGTTATGGAAAGGAAACAAATCGGGGTTATGACAAGAAGACGAGAGCGGCTATAAAATACGACACCAATTCGAATTGTTTGTACTGCAAATCATCGCACCATAAAACAGATGGACAGTTCAAATACTTAAAAAAGGGTATCCGCCTCTTTGCTCAATAAAAGAGAAAAAAGAAAATGAGACCATCAACCTTGAACTTGGTTAAAGTGGCAAACGCTTCAGGTAACAGAACTTCTGGAAGCACCGAGAACGAAAGAAAAAAAAAAAAAAAAGAAAGAAAGAAAGAAAGAAAGAACGTAACACAGGAAGAAACCGAAGAGCAGCACTTTCGCGCGCTTTTCGTTCCGCGCGAAGAATATTAATGCAGCTGTCACCGCTACGGATGTTATGAAATGGGACTGAGATTTGTTTTAGGGAACAGAATAATCAGCATGCCTTACCCGATTATTAGGCGTGTTCCGGATTGAGATCGTCCTGATTTCCGTAAGCAATACCCTGATTCAGAAAGTGGATAAAGATCTGGTGCTCTGATATAGTTATTTAATGAACGTATGAATAATAAGTCATCTCCTCTTGATAGATTACGTTATTCGACATTAGTCGGCTTAATTCATCGATTGGAAAAAAAATGAACCCAATTCGCTTCTTTAAGGCTTAAAAAATGAAATGCTTTCAAAAGGATAAGTAGAATACTTCTAGAGAACATTACTTGTGTGAACTGAATGCATTAAATAACTGCCCTATCATCTGTTATGCGAAATGACACTGAAAACGACGAAAAGTTTCGATTATAAGATCTGACTAGAGCTGTCAATTAATCATCTATGTGCATTTCCTTCACGAAGAATTAACGCGGATGCTGTTATAATGAGATCTGCAAAAAGATTTAAAAAAAATCAAGATCTTTATGTCTGTACTATATTTCATTTGATATATTTTCATATATTTCATAGCAAGTTCCTTTAATTATGATGGAATTTAATTAAATCTAGAGACATGCATTTATATTTATCAATTCTTAGATAAAAAAATTTATCGTAGAATCTTCGATGAAAAGAAAAGGGAATATATCCCTTTACAATGTGAAAAGCGAATGCTTATCTATCGAATAAATTAAATCAGAATCTTTAGAAATATATTAAAATTTGAGATTCAGTTTTACATATTAGTTTTTTTTCTGACGAATTAAAGATTGATAGCAAAGATAGCGTTTATGTTTCTTGTATATATTCATTTTTATCACTGTGCATGAATTTTAAAAGGTGACATTTTATTATTAAAATTATGAGAAGGGTTTTTATTAAAGTTTTATTTTTTGTGTTTTTAGCAATTTTAATTTTATCATAAGTAATTTTTGAGGAAGGATAATTCTATAAAACAATTCATAACTGGATTGAATAAACATATTATCCATTCATACATTTTAAAAAGTGTATCGAATATAAATTCTTTTATTCAGTTTAATTAAATTTATTCTAAAACCACATAACATAAATAGTCTTAAATAAATTTTCTAGATCAGATTTTTTTTTAAATTCTCTTTATTTCCTTTTTTTAAAAATCTCGGTTTCTCTATTAATGCTGGTTTCTACGGAGATCTTTTTTACTTAAATATTCGAATTTGATTCCAATAGTTGGTGAATTTATATCCTCAGAGCTAAAAGTAATAATACACTCGGAATTATGATATTTTTTCTTCTTATCTCATCGTATTTAATTTTAAAAGAGGAAGTAAATGCACTAAAATCTTTCATTGTCTTATCCCTCTCCTCCCAGACTTTTTACAGTCTTTTTAATCAAAAAAATGTCATTAAACCATCAGCTGTGTATCACGCCATTTCTGCGGGTTGGAAATCATTCCATTTTTTTATTGCATCCCGCGTTTTTAGCAGTTTAGAGTGTTTATTTTTACGATAACAGATTTTTATTATATTTTATTATTATCTTGTAACAAATAGTATCAGTTTACTTTCTTTGAAAAATATTTGAACTTATTTTCAAACATCGCATCTAAATATTGATTTTATGGAATTACACAGCGAGAGGGTTAATAATACCAGACCTATTACTTTGAGTAAGCTTCATGTACTGCTTCTTATCATTCACCTCTATGTGACAGTTTTTCAGTTTTTTGCTTTTTATATAATTGAAAGTTAGTTTTTTTAAATAGATGAATAATAATAAAGACCCTATTAATCGAAAATATATTTATAAAGGAATCTGAAGGATTTAAATGTAAGATAACTAGAAAGCGGCTGAAAAATTTAATTAGATAACGAGCAAAAAAAAAAAGAATTACATGAAATTTTAATACTATGACAAAAATGCAAGATCTCTAAAACACTTAACGACATACAATAAAATTAACCACTTAACTGTTTTATTTTCTTTACTATCTAATAAGATGACACCTTCTATTTTAGGAATATTTTCTTATTTTGTTTGAAATGGAAATCCATTGAATACATGACTTATATATGTATTCGAAATAGTTTTCATATTGAATTATAATCATTATGAATGGTTTATATTTAGCTTACAGCTATCAAAATTTAATAAATCGATGCACGTACGGCATATGGGCAAAACTTTTAAATGGTTAATAGAAATTTTACAGTTCATTCATTGTTTTTAATCTTTACAAATGTTAAACAGATTTTTTTTGAGTTTGCTAACTAAAAATTAAACCATACTAATTTTCGATCTTTTGCCTATTAATAAATATTCAAAATAATTTGCAAAACCAAGCAATCAACCCTCCAGCCTGTTTTTGCTTCATAGGAAAGCGAATAACACTTAAATATTCCATCAATAATTTCCTGCTCTCAACCTCTTCCATTTATGATAGAAACCTCAAAAACACCTCTTTACAACACTTTTTCTCTGTGGGGAAAAACTTAACCGATTCATCCAATTACAAACACTAAAGTATATAATGTCCCAATTTCACCATTTTCAGTTTTATCTATTATTTATTGATAAATCACCAATGGCTGCTGTTTCTCCTGTTTCACTCCTCGTGCCATTTTCTAAAGAAATCTCAAAAATACTATTTCACTGTATATTCTGTACAAAGGGGTAAACTTAATACAATCTTCCAGGTTCAACTGCTATATCAACTTTGCCAATTTTTGTTTTTCATTCAAGCTCATGATCCCTAAATATATTGTCGATAATGGTGTCTCTCCTTCAAATTTCAAGAGATATTGCGAAATAAAACATTGGCAAAAATCTCAACTTCAACAATTCGAGCAATTTTTCTAACATTATTCGCCAATTTCCAAACATACTATAACATTACTTATAATGGTGGACGAAGATCTGATTGCCGAAGATAGCTTGTTGAAAATCCAAATAATAAAATTGCCACTAAAGACTGAATATCAGAGTAAAATAAATAAATATAAAATAAAAATAAACAATTTTTTACTGTATATAGATTTTGCAAAGAGGTGGTAAATTAATAAATAATAATTCTTCATAAAGTAATTGAAAAGTTTAAAATTTGACTTGAATATAAAAAGCATGGGATACATGGTAAAGTTTCTTTTCTTTTTCAACAACAGCTCAGAATTGGTTAATTGGTTTGTTACCAGCAGGATTTCGTAAATTTTTAGCTAAACTGGGTATCGCTGTTTTCGAAACATTAGATATGGTTACAGATTTTTATGTAAGTGTGTATAAAACGATTTAATTACATTATTAGAATATTATCAGCTTTTTTTGCATTTATAATAAATTTTTTATGTCAACGACCGTGAT
Organism: Argiope argentata; assembly: GCA_026289955.1. Taxonomy (NCBI): domain Eukaryota; kingdom Metazoa; phylum Arthropoda; class Arachnida; order Araneae; family Araneidae; genus Argiope; species Argiope argentata. The sequence continues at coordinate 3,759,760 of JAOUZG010025633.1, forward strand.
GGAATCATTTTAATTCTAATTAGATGCACTATAGATTTTTTTAAATGTAAGCATAGTTCATGCATTTTACAACTTTAATTTGTGGTATTCTTTTAAAATATTTAGCTATAATTGCTTTCTGAAAAATGCACTTGAACTTTTAAAGTTATTTACGAATCGCTTCAATTAATAAATATTATCAATCGATTCAAAATCATAAAATACATTCCCTAGACAGCCAATTTAATTACATAAATAATTATACAAGAACTCATTATTCTAGAGGTCATGGACAACAAAGTCCTTTAATATTATAGTTAAATAAAATCACATAATTTACCCTTTTAACGGCTTTAAGAATAAAATGATTGCACATGCTAAAAATCTAATAAATTTTACTCGTATTTATATAGATTAAATGAGCTTTCTCTTCAATAATGTACAGTGCTGACATCTATCTTTAGCAGGCACAAATTTTTACTAATTGGAATAGTAAAACCCATTTAAATCAAAATAAAATATTATATTTACGCCTGATAAATATTGAAAATAATACTACTAAAATTTATTGGCAGAATTTAAAATAAGTTAGGAACAATACTTTTCATAGTAATTTCACTTTTTCTGCTTATCTTTTAATAAATGTTAAATAAATATCTAAAATAATAGAACCGTTTGGAAGATTACAGTCAGAATTATTCCTTGCCAGTGAAGTTCTCCCAACCCAATGTGAAGCATTTTGTCGACGGGTTGCATAAAACTCCGCTAATATTCATAGAAAGACTTCTATTTATTTTAGAAGAGTTCTAATACTCGTTCTAATATCCATAACAGGTAAATAAAGAAAAGTAAAATCTTAATATCTGAAAAATAAACAAATATTAAATAAATAGAAATATCAAATGTTTTTTTAATCAAAATGTCAGTGTCAAAAGGTTTATAAAATGTCAGTGAACATGACATTCTATAAAGCATTATTACGGAATAAATATCTGACAATCATCAGCAATGAATATATGATGGTAATCGATTTTGTTCGACTCTGATATAAATGATCACTCGCATTTATGATCAGTAACGACGAATTTTGCATTCATTGAGAAAAATTTTAACGGTAGTATAAGAATACATGAAACGAAAAAATTATTCTCTAACATTTTGTATTTAATTGACTTTCTTGGTTTCACCATATTATGTGTTGATTTTTGAATTCCTGCTCTCTTTTTGCAACAATCCAACCCCTCTAAGGAATTCAATGTGGTGATAAGGATAAGTGGAACTCAGAATAATATGATTATTTCTTCGCCCTAAGCTCCTCATCAGAGTTTCGTTATATATTAAAGGGACTGAAGGCATCTATGCCTTCCTGACCCTCACCAGTAATACTGGAATGAAGTGAATAAGCAACCTTCGTACAACTGTTGTGGCAGCAAATATTACTCAGGCGCATTAGAAACAACAGCCAACATCACCACCAACAACAATTCAGATACGCTCGCTATACGTTTGGCGCAAATCTACCGTTCGTCTCACGACCGACTTACTGGTGAGAAACAATGTGGTGGAAGCCTCATGAGCCAGATAACATCTTCCGACTTCAGTATCACTTTTGTCTAGTGACAATGTTATTCGACTACAAACCCTAACGTTGCGAGTTGGGTCCTAATCATTCTCCACTGCATAATACGATTATTTCGATTCCTTTTCCGCAGTAATCATGAGTGGTTGAACAAGGATAAATAGAATTAAGTATCTACGCTTACTCTCACTCTACTGTTTGAAAGTTGGTAAAGGATAAGGTGGTCAGTATTTGACCACTTTGGGGCCAATTACCTCGAAGAGAATGTCAGTTTGACAGATTCGGTCAATGCAAGGATGGACATTGCTACAGTCCACAGTCGGCCACAACAAATCCTGTTGATACTGCTACGTTCAGTGGTGGCGGGGTGGACGGTTGTGCACAAGAAGAAGTACCAAGTAATCTTAAGACTCTGAAGGACAGGATGTAAAAGATTGTCAGATTTTTGCCAACTGTTTGGAAATTTGTATAGGAGAAGGAGGAGGACGTCAGTAATTGACCACATTGGCTCCAATAACCTCGAAGAGAATATCATATGACTGATTCGGTTAATGTAAGGATGGACATTGCTAAAGACCACAATCGGCCAAAATAAATCCTGTCAATACTGCTACGTTTAGTGGTGGTGGATTGGTCGGCTGTACACAAGAAGAAGTCAACCCTTCACTGGGTACGGTTCAAAACTCGGTCTTGGTCCGTAATTCTGGAGGGGAGGGGGAACCCAAAAGCCACTTTGTTTAATTCTTTAAACAGATGTTAGACTAGTTAGAGTGTAAAACAGGTTACAGTTCTTTATTTTTAGCATTAATATCGTGTTCTATTGAAGATTTTTCGGTCTGCACTTCCAGAAATATATAAACACGATAACTCAAAACCGCCTTGAAAAATTTATTAAATATGGTATGAGATTCTATGACTACAAGAGTAGCTTTTAAACAATTTTTTTTCTCAATCGATTGAGGAAAACAAATTCGATTTGGGAGGCTATGAATCGGATGCTAGGGCTTATCCGAACTGTTGTACGCCCATGCCAGGCAAGGCGTCCCCTGGTACAACACCTTTATAAGGGAATATGCAAGAAAATTTCAGGAGACCATTCCGCTGGTTTTTTTATGGGCTTCGTACATGAGGAACTAAAAAAGTGATTCGTATTTATCTGTTATGAATATTTATTTGAGTGAATCGCGTTTTATTGCCGAATGCTTATATTATTTTTCAAGATTAACAGAATTTATAAGTATTGTTAATTTCTGTAAAACGTTATGTGAACGTATTGCAAAATGTTTTACTTTAATTGAAAGCAAAAAATTATTGCACGTTTTTTTGAATTAATCATAGTTTTGTTTGTATTTTCTCTCTATAGAAAACACAAATAAATTGTGTGTGTATATATATATATATATATATATATAATGAAATGTAACACAATATATCACAATTAGGTCATTAGGTCTAGACTTCAGTCTCATATAGACCGAATTTGATGCGAGGGAGAAAAGTTTGGAACGAACTGCGGATCGCAGAGAAATAAGAGGATAATAAAAAAAGATTATTGAATTGGATATGGCGTATCCTTATTACTTCCCATTATTCAGAAAAACAAAACTAGATCTGGATGACTTTTAATTTATCAAATTAGACTCATTTGCTATCCACAGCTCTGTCAGCACATCAGAATATAATTTAATAATTAATGATTCTCAAAGAAAACTTTTTGTTAAATATATTTATATAACAACCTAGGCAACATATAAATATAACAGCAAAATTGTTTCCTGCTTCCAATGGTATAAGAAAAAAATTTATTAAAAATTAAATTTTAAGTTTATTAATATAAAATACCATAGGGAAAAAAGAACAAAAAAACTAGATTGCAACAAATATTTTTATTTCATACAGATATCATTTAATGAAGATAACAAATGAAAATAATGATTAAAGTATTGTAAAAAGTACACCAAAAACACAATTGTGACAAAACAGTGTGGTAAAAAAATCATTTTAAAATGCCATCTAAGGCTAATACTTATTATAGTCTACATCAGAATAATATCCACCTGAATCTGATAAAACCTCTAAAATTTGATACACAAGGGTAAAAAGAATGAAAATTCTTCCTATTCTTAAGGAAGAAAATTTAATAAACTGCTATTTAAAAAAAGGGAAGGTATTTTAAACTACAAGAATTTTCTTTACACATAAAGCAAAATCTATTTTGCAGCGAAGTGTTCCTTATCATAAATTAATCTTTTAATTGCGAATGTTGTGTCTAAATAAGTTCTAATTCTTTCGTAAAATTTATCATGAAAAGGAAACGATGCATCTGCATATACATGACTGAATGGCAAATTCTTTTGCTTATTAATTAGCTTTATTTATTAATAATTATATTTTTTAACTTCATTTATTTAATTATTCAGAGGAAAGATACAATGATTCACTTTGACAGATGCTATATCTATTTTACTTTGAGGCTTATTCTCAATGGAAAATTAGGATTGGGGTACAATGGGGGGGGGATTCTTCTTAATTTACTTAAAAATTTTAAAAAATCATTCAATACATAAATAATATGTACCCTGCAGATGATAATCCTTTTAAGGCATGTAGAATCAGTATTTTGTTAATTACATAATGCCACTTAATTAATTGCACATCAAAAAGAAAAGTTTATAAAATCCTGGTGTAAAAAAATTAAAATAAATATCATTTACAAAGATTAGCCATTGAAATATTTGAAACAGCCTTCAGAGAAGAATGGTTACATTCTATTCATCCGTTATCTGTTTCAAATAATTAATTGAAAAGTTTAAGCATATGAAAAGATGAAGAAACATCAAAAATATAAACTGTGCGGAAGACAAAGGCACATAAAAAACAGTGATTACTTCTTAAGAGGAGTGCTTACAATAATAAATAATTTACAAATACACATTTAAATATAAAAAAGCCTTTTTTACCACTTTCACATGGATACATTAAAAGAGGAAAGTCAGAATTACTTTGACAGACTTTGTTGGGAAATTACACATTATCAGCCAGTATTCAAATGTTTTTTTTTTATAAGTAATTCTTGTACAAATTTTATTTTAGTATTAAAAATAGAGCAGCAAGTTATAAGCAAGCATTCATGCACAAAGTTTGGATACAGTTTAATGAAATAAAGGTCCATTTCAAAAGAATAAAATATGTGATCTGAAGGATTTGAGTTCTAAATGATTCTAGAAAATAAAAATAAATAATCATATTTATATCTGATCTTCGTGATATTTTTTTCTAAATTTAAAGTAACATTAAGGGATGCACATTTGCTTTGAATAATAATAACAATCACATATCATTTCAAATGTAAACAAAATTTCATGGAATATTTGCTTATTTATATTATATTAATTGTAAATAACTGGATTTGTAAATGTTAAAATATAAAAATTAATACTTAGTAGTTAAATATTTAATCTAAAATTTAATGGCATGAATGAAATTAAATGAGCTAGCTGACAAATCAGAATTTTATTAATTCTTTCAGATAGTGCTCTCTATATTTTTCTTTAAAGTTCTGAAATAACATTTTTATATTAAATTAAATAACCTTCATACATTTCTACCAAAATTACCTTATTATTGTTAAAAAATAGAAACTCTTAAAGTAAAAAGTAAAATATTAATTCCTAATATCATTAAAAAAAATTTTTATATTGACTAAGATAATGTAATATAGATAATGCATAGTTCAAAAAAGTTTTGAGGTTTTAAAACTTAATAAAATATCAGAAACAGGAATGAAAGTTAACCAGTTTGAGTATTTTGAATAATAATAAGCAAATTTAATAAAAAATATTAATAGTACTTAATAAAGAATTAAAATCATGATTAGAAATGCATACTTTTGTAAATATTTTTTAAAAGCTTTCTTCAAATTATCTATTTTTATATCTTTTGGTCATATATTTTATAACAAATTTCAATTTTGGTTATTATATTATAATCAACTTTACATGTATGAATTATTTAACAGAATATATGCATTCATATATATCAATGAATTTTAACTTAATATACTCATTTTTTAATTAAAATTATAAAACAGGGGATTAAAAGTATTACTTATTGTCAAATAACAAAATATCACGAAGATGTAAAATGCATTTGAAGCATTAAAAATAATAAAATCAAATCATTATAGAAATAATAAAATCAAATCATTATAGAAATAATAAAATCAAAAAGAATTAATATGATTAAAATATGGATAACTTATTTCTTTTATGAAAAGATATAATCCTTCTAAATTTTGTTAAATTCATTTATAATTTCTATAATCAGAAGAAATTTCAAATCACACCTTAAACATGTTTATTATCAAATCTTTTGTATATTTAAAAATAATTTACATTTTTTATTGGTCAGAATTTTTTCAGACTTACATAACAGACACCTACATTATTCATGTAAAAAGCACCAATACTGAAAAAAAAAATTTTTTTTGGACTAGAATTAATGTGAATACCAACTTGTATGCATACCTTTATTTTTGACTAGTTTCACACTTTAATTTAACATCAATGTAAAAAAAATGATTCTATGGAATATAAATAAAATAAAAAGGAAGTAGAGTAAAATATCAGGAATATGTAAATATTATACATTTTGAAATACACATATAAATATTTTTAAAATACATAATAAAATGTGAGATTCATATCCTGAGCCATAAAAAAATATATATTGCACAATAAAGAGTCAAGAGAAATTAATTAATGAAGCATAATATAAAATGCAATATAAATTATGCTCCAGTTGCTCTCTTTGCGATTATTCAACAGATATCAAATGCAGAAATATGCAAAGTTGCATAATTATAAGATAAAGCAAGTTTTTAAATAACAGCTGAGGAACTATAATTCAAATGATCTAGACAATATCTAAGTAAAAAGTGTTTTTTTAATGACTATGACAATTAGTGTTACAATCCCTAATTAAATGGGCTAGTATATTTATAATTTCAGGTTCTACATTAAATCTCATGGCATTTCCATTATAAACAAATTCAAAATAATGATAAAATAGCAAGTATTTATTACAAAAAATGAAATAGCAGCACCATGGTAAAATTTTAAAATAATTCTTTTTAAAACAGATATAAGAAAAATAAATTATTTATTATTTGAAAGAAAAATATAAACATAAGAATTTAAATTTTACATTAATTTTAAAATAAATATTTAAATAACATAATAAAATATTTTGGAACATTTATGCACAACAAAAAATTAGGGTAAGAACTGAAATTGAGATTCAATAATTTTCATTACCCAAGAGATATAATCTAGTTTAACATAGATTAATTGTGTATCCATAGAACATTTTTAGAAAATAAGATACCAACAAAAATAAATAACAAGGTATTCTATTGAATCCATAATATATAAACTGATAAAACAATTAAAAATCACAATTAATAAGCTAAGCAATAATGGGGGCCATTTTGGAAAAAAGAATATTAGTTTTAATAATTCTTAACTGAGCTCATATTTAAAGATTGGTTTTCTTCAGTATAATTATAATGATATACATTTATTTCTTTATTCATAAAAATAAATAAATAAAATGGATAGAAAAATATATAGCTGCCTATAATTTCAAGTATCACATAGCTCAAAAATATGTCCATAAATTAAATTTAACTTTTCGTATATCTTAGTCATATATTTGTCTTATTAAGGCAAATATATGACTAAATGACAAAGATAATATTTCAGTGAATTTCATAAAAAAATTAAATTAATAACAAAAAATATATATAAATATCACTGATTTTCTTTTTTCCCATTTTATTACTTTTTGAGAGCATAATAAAATATCTATTTCTAACCCTACAAATAAAAGCAACTAAAAATGTTTTATATCATTAGTTATTGAATTTATAACATAATTTTGATATATTTTATAATAGCCACATTTTGTCAAATATTTTATAATAATGTTTTTCCATTTTACATAAGACATACTGATGCATCTAATGAATATAAAATAAAATATTTATAGTTAAAAAAAGTACATAAATATTAATGCAGTAGGACTTGTTTTTAATTAACAACTAATTATTAAGAACATTTTAACAAAAATAATTTCTTAGACAGCATTTTCTTGTAGAATCTAAAGAAAGTTACCTTATGGAAAGAAAGAAAGGGGGGGGACCCAAAATTTGGGGGAAAAATGCTGCAAGTTTTTTTTCTCATTAAAGTGTATAAAATTGTAATTAGTTAAATTTTTTATTCCTCTTTAATTTTATTACAATTTAAATATATCTGCCAAGTATATATATATATAGCATTTTAAAGTTGCAATCACATAAAAATACATTAATAAGAATATTTATTTATGATAAATGATTCTTTAAACACAAAATAACTTTTTAATATTTTCATTATTCATGATGTTTATTAAATTCCAAATTTTTAATCACCCCTTTTTTAAACACATTGAAGGAAAGTATCCAAAGTATTACCTCATTTTTTTCAATCTCTAACTATTTGTGACAGCAGTGGTATTTAATAATCTGAATAATTTAAAATTATTCAAATGAAATTTTTAAAAAGTTGGTTTGCCTTTCATAGTGTTAATTTTTGTGATTATTTATTTTCCAGCTGCCTGTGGAAGTACAACTATAATGAAGTAATGCTTTTATTTTATGAAGTTATATATATATATATATATATATATATTAAAGGATCAATTAAACCTGACATCACAATCAAGGAATATTCTAAATGCTAATTCTTTTGCAATCAATAACAAATTTTCACTGCAGTTGAATTATAAGAATTCTTCAACAAGAATTATGAATCATAATTATTATTGTAAACGAGGGTAACAGGCAATCAGGATGTATAAGTTTTTTTTCAATATTCCTTTGTGATATTTCATTCCAAAAAGTGATGTAAAAAACATAATTTTTATACTATAAAACCAGAGCTCTCAGCATCTATTTCCACCATGCCTTCAATCACAGTAACACTAATCATGATATTGGATTTCAATTATTTATTAAAATTTTTAATAGTAATCATAAAGTTGTAAATAAAACAAAATATATAATTTTTTTAACAAATCACTTTTTCTAACTAAGTATATACTAATGGCATTACAAATAATATAGTAAGGCAATACAGAAAGGGGGAAAAATCATCATGTTGCATAGTAAAAATACTTTAACCATAGCTTCAGAATTTTTAAACATACTTTAGAAATTGCTGAATAAGAAATATTTTGTAAAATGAAATCATTTAACCAATAATAGCAAATGTAATTTTAAAATTCCCCACTCAATTATATCAAATTAAGACTATATGACTACTGTCTGACTATTTACAATATATTCTACCTAGTTAATATTGACTACCTTTTAATGAATTTACTTTTCATGTTATAGTAAATATACGGTACTCCCAAACAGTCAAATAAGTCAATGGGCATTTTCATTCCGCCATAAAAATTATTTGGAATAATTAAAGAAAATTAAGTTGCAAAATTTAAATGTAGGTATTTTGGCATCAAATTTGATTTAAAAATAATTTTTAAATCATAAATAGAATTCATAAAACTTTATTCAAAAAGTCTAAATCTTTAGGAAAGATATAAATTTTTACGTATATAAACAAAATAAATGCTGAAATGATATAAAATATGCATGCAAATGTACTGCACACCACAGATAACAGTGTTCTAATTATATACATAAAAACAAACTACAATAAAAAATCAATAAATATTTCAACAAAGGAAATAAATAAATTTAAAATACTAACAAAATTAATAAAAGTTTCGGTTACAGAATATATTTACACAAGCTCTTGCTTGCAATTGAACATAAAAATCTGTACTATGAGCATATTCATAAATCCATCTTTGCAATATGTATGTCAAAATAACATTCCATCTTATTCTTATCGGTGATAATTTATCGAAGACTGAACAACAGACAAATCTATGTACACATTTTGCACAATCGTTCTCCTGGAAAACAAATCCAGTATTACTTAGGTCCAACAGCAGAAGTTCGTACATTAGAAACAGTAATGACTTTTGACCGATTAGATCGCGAAGACACTCGCTTCGGTGTCGCCAGAACACCACTGCCAGGCAGCTGCTTATGAACATTTGTAAAACTTTCTGTTGATCGAAATGGTCCAATGGAAGATGAAACAGCACCCTTTGGAGAGTGAGATGATTTTCTGGCTGCCATTTTTTCCTTTGCAGGTTCATTGCATCGAATAATTTTTGGCGGGTGACCAACTGAAGGGCTAGAGGCACTGCTCTTAGTGCCTCTTCCTGGACTTCTTCCTCTAGATGGAGTGGTAACAAGATTTTTAATTTGACTAGTAGAGGAGGCTTTCTGCAAACGTGAACCATATGATTTTGATGATCCATGATGATCAGAAGGAACGCGAGTCCTCGAGGGACTGTTTTGCATGTAATGAGAGAGGTTGGAAGACCCCTTTTGGTGCTGCCGCTGTAATTTGCGAGATAGTTGTTGCTCCAACATTTCAGCTTCCTGGAGACAATGACTTACCATGCGAGAATCGGCATCAATTTCAGCAACCAAATCTTTACCTTTTGATTCTACGACAGAAGGCTTATTTTCCTCTAAAATATGCATCTTTGCTAAGGGAAGATGGGATTTTCCATGAGATTTTTTTACAGGAGATTTATCACGGTGAATTCCATTTTGTGCTTCTTTCTCAATAGGAGAAGGAACTTGGTGTGAGGAATTTTTATCTCTGACAGGAATGAGTAATGAAGGCTTAGGCAATGAAGTATCACTGGGACTTGATTTGGTGCATATTTCTTTCTCTTCAGAAGAGGGAGCGTCAAAATTCTTATGTAAAACTTCCGGCTTCTCATTAACGCCCTTCTCAGGGTTAGAACCATCTGTAAGTAATTATTTTAAAACATGAAATTAATATAAATAAAGAGATACTAAATTTTTAGGTAAAGAATAGCCTTTGTTGATGTAGCCCCCAAAGAATGCAATTTTAGCTGTGTTAAGGGGCTCACAAAGAACCAAGCATATAGCCTTGGATTGCCAAAATAAGAATGAACTTGAAGTGGATTTAATTTTAAAAAAACTGAATACTATATAGGAAAAAAGATTTATCATAACTGGAATTGCAAAATGAATATATACATAAAATGAAATTAGCCAGAACAAATTTCTAAGCAACTAAAAAAACAAACAAACCGTGATTATCAAAATTATGAAAATAAAAAAACAGTTCAATAAGTCTGTCTTCTTTTGATAATACCAAAATAACAAACAAAAAGCCTATTCCATTATTATTATTTTTTACCATCTTTAAACATATATTTGAAGATGAATAAACACAAATGGTTGATTTCTAAATGCATTATGGAGGGTTGACAATGAACCACGCAAAGAGTTTTTAACATTTTTCGATCACATAAAATAAAAAAAAGATAGAAAAAGAAAACGAAGTTTCTGGGAAAGCAACAACTAAACCTTGAAATGATTTATAACAAGTTTCAATTTGAACATGAATATAAAACTACAAAGATCAACTAAAATAATTTGATTTACAAATATCTTTTGATTATTTATCAATTCTGTTGTTGTTGTTATGTATGGCACTTTTCAAGCCTGCTGACAGGTCTGCCAGCGATTTAAGCCAACCGAGCATCTCTTGTTTTTCAGTAGCACCGACTAGGACCAAGAGTATGACTTAGCTACACACAAGTCACAATCCTATTTATGGAGTGAACTTCATTCATGCATTTCAATCATTCATCCACAGATAGTAATTCAGATCTGGAACAGAGAATGATCACCTCTGAACCAGTATCCTCAAAGGTATTACTCTCAACATGGAGGACTTCATGGCCATGACAGATTTAACGTGCGCAGCCACAACATACACAGAGAATCTTCGGCTGGCGGGTTCGAACTAGTAGCCCAAGAGGTGGGAATCCAATGCCCTACCATCTAAGCTACCTGACCCACTAAATAATTATACAATTTATTTTGAAATATTAGCATTTTGATTAAATATCTGTCCAAACATAAAACTAAAAGAGGCAGCAAATTGTAAAAAGGAACATTAAAATACCCTTTCAGCAATAACTGAATACACAAAAAAAGTTCATAAATTGTATATGGCCATATAAACTTTTAAAAATGAAACAGTTAATGTTTATGTTGTTTGAAGTATCTGATCTTTTCAATTCCTATTAATAAGATACCAGGGATATCTATAGCAAATATAATTTAATGATAACTGTTTTTGATTATTAATTATTCTCTTAATTCCAATGAAATGCTTATACTTTTGTGAGCATATATATTATTAGTTCTACGTAATCTCCAGCAATGGTTACTCAGTCACTTGTAGCACTTCTCACTAATATGTTACATACAATACAATGTCAACAAATTATTGAAAAATTGATGTTTCAAATTTTTTAAAATTAATTTTAATTACTTATTTTTAAAATAATGTTTAATAATAATAATAAATTTTTAAAACAAATATTTTTAAACCCCATACAAAATATTAATAGACACTTATTATTAACTAGATATATAAGTGATATAATTTTTCTAAAAAAAACTCATACAACAGGATTTTAAAGATCAAACAAATAAACATTCTTTGTTAAACATTGAAAATTTTGTTTTGTTGATTAGTTTGACAACTTCTTTGCTCAGTTAAACATTATAACCAATTCCTATATCCCCTTTTATTATGAGGAGAAACTCCAGTGTTTTTACATTCATCCTGGAACAAGCTTCCTCGCTCTCCCCTTCCCACCAAACAACACTAAACATACCTTCACTATACATATTGCTATAAGATTCCTATATATCTGTAATCCTGTATTTTTTGCCTAACCTGTAGTAACTGCAGAAATTCCATAGCTATTGGAGGGTATCGTTTTAGAGCATAGGTTTATAAATGAGAGCTCTGAACTAAAAAATTTCCCTCTTAAAGTATAATTAAATTTGGAAATTTTTACCGCAAAGTTGTGTTTAAGAGGGAAAAAATTTAATAAACAGACTTACCTTCAGCTGAGACCGAGAGATCAGCATCATCCTTACTGTCAGAAGAAATTTCATTCGCTTCAAGACTATCAGGATTATCACTGCAGTGAGCAGGACTACGACTGTCATCCAAGTCCAAGGAAGCAATACTGCACAGCATTTGAGATTCAGACCCCGGTTCTCCATGATTTGTGTGATCCTGAGGTAAATCTTGCAAATCCCTTAAACTATCTTCTTCATGGGTATCAATATAGGCTTTATTAGAAAAATGTGAACGAGCTGGAGAATAATACGGATTTAATCCACCAGATAACAAATCACAAGAAGTGTCCTGCACAGAGTTCTCAACAGAGCTATAGAGAGCCTCTTCTTTAATGGGAGATACAATCTTTTTGATCAAATTATCTGACTCTCTTCTCTGTAAGCTTCGTTCAGGAGATTCTTGATTGCACTGTGAGTTAATACATTTAGGGGAACAATCTCTTGGATATTTTTTATTCTGAGTACCCCTGCCTTTCTTTGGATAAGTTGATCTTTCCAAGCAGCCAAAATCCTCACCTTCATTCTGCTTCTTCAGTTTCTAAAATAATATATATACATGTATGTACAGATATTTAAAAAATAAAACATTTTCATTCAATGTCAATGCATATACATAGTGAGTCTAAATATAATTTTCAATATTTAAATCAATAATGTCTAAGATATTACAGACTCAAATAGGAAAAGATATGATATATATTTGATATACAGCTAAGCAATCTATTTAAGCTTGACTAGCAACAACATGATTCATGTTTTGTTACTTTAGTTAAGAAATTAAGGCACAAATTCAGCAGAATATGGATCAAAATTGTGTAAAATTGTCAGTTCTTTATACCTAGATCTTTAAAAATCTCAAATTTGGTGTGAAAGAGTGATAGTATATTTCATGATTTTTTTTTTGAAAATAATAATAATAATTACCAAACAGATAATCTGATGATTTTTTTCTTCAAAGGAGATACAAAATTATATGACATTCTCAAATTTATAAAAATGTAAATTTAATATTAATGGCATAATGTGTCAATACAGGTTGATTTAATAAAGCTTTGCATTAAAGTTCAATTTCTGTTTGAACAATCATGAATGATAAGATACTTAGACATAGCAAAAACAAAAATGATTTTAATTCAAGGTGTAAATCAATTTTTAAACATAAATCTTCATGTTCTTACAGCTAAAGCAGCATAAAATGAAACAAAAAAAATTTTTTTTTACCCTTTGTAAACTGGATAGACGAGGGGGAGGAGCTGTTGGTTTCTCGAATTCAAATACAATAACTGCAGCTAAAGAAAAGGGAGACACAAATCACAAATAAAATTCAGATTCTACAATAAATAAAACAAATTTTAGTAAGCACTAGCTTTCTAATTTTAAAAAATATAAATAACAATTCAATAGAGATTTTTTTAAACAATGGATCATGTTATGAAGCATTGGGAAAATGTTTGATACAATGTTTCACATTCTTTAATGCATGCACATTGAAATAACTAAAATCATTGCCATGATTGAAAATATTTCCTTAGAATTTTTTAAAAAGTTATCTTTAATTAATTTTCCTTATTTATAGCCACTACTAATTAAACTGAATACTGATATTTAACAGAAAATGTGTAAGTTTCTTTTATCTGTCTTTTCTAAGTATGTGTGTGGAATAAATGTGTTCTCTACAAATCTTATTGAAAAACAATAATTATTCTATTCTTATTGCAATATTGAAAACTACAATCTACATAAGAAATTCTAAGAAATTATTCTAACAGATTATTTTAAAAGTTATGATACATCTATGAAATATTATTGAATATGAACTTCACAAGAAAACCTGAATGAACTTGAAAAACAAAAACAAATTATATTGATTGATAGAGAAGAAAATTGATTTATTATATTTTTAACAGAGATTTCAGAGGTGTATTAATAATAAAAATTGTTCTTTAAAAAGCAAAAACCCATTAAGGCATGCTTTGATAGAATTGGGAGAGATATCCAGAACAAAAATCATTTTAAACACAAAAAAACTAAGCAAAACTACACCTGAAAAGAAGACGATTCATAAGAAAAATTTTCAAATGGCTTTAATCTTAGCATCAATTAGACTAATTTTAAAATCGAATTAGAAATGAGTAGTTTCAAAAATTAAATTTGTACTACATACGTATAATTTATGTAGAAAATTTATACTACATAGTTAATCCATAGCATATTTATAGCAACTGATTTATAAAAATTGAAACTTGTTTCAATTTTTTTATAATATTGACAGCACCTTATTATATTGTTACGTTTTTAGCGTAGCGGGTTCGGATTGAATGGACTTTATATGAGGACAGCACAAACAAATTTATTTACAGCTATTTACAGGTATATACAGGATGACTTGGGAA
>JAOUZG010025633.1:3814811-3841311 GCA_026289955.1 Argiope argentata
GGAGTGCTTTCGAACAAATTTGGAGAGACTGGAACATTTTTCATTAAAGTTATTTATCGATAATATTATATATTACCTCCCCCCAACTCATAAATAAATTAATATATTGCTTTACAATTTTGTGTGCTATCTCCTATAGTGTAACTCTTAATGGCTGTAAAATTTCAAATTGCTAAGGTGAAAATTGCAAAAAGTCATTTTAAAGGTTCCCGGTTGTCTTAAATCTCAATTTTTAAATTTCATTTAAATTGAATTAAACAAAACTGTGATGTTTTGATGCAATACATTCCAATAATAATTTCGTCCATTTTTTTTTAATTTTCTTTTCATCACCTTAAAATTCAAAAGATTATCTCTTAATGAATATTAATTTAGATTTTTTCAAAAAAAAAATTTTAATGTAATTTTTACAGTTTTTAAAAAAGTATTTTTATACTAATAGGGAAAACATATTACATCGTTGTGATGAAATTTAAATTATTTTCATTGCTTTTAGAAATATATAATAATATGCTTATCTTCCTCTATTAAAAACTAAAACATGAATTTGACTTTTAAATTTTCCATACAAAGACAATTTCGATACGGAAAAAGTTCTTCATTTAAAATTTTCCCTATTTTTTGTGGTTTGTGTTGAAACAACTTAAGTTAAATTTAAACTTCAGAAAGTAGTGATGATAAATATTTAAGTCGTCTGTATATTTAAAGATATTGTTGGCATGCCACTTGGTATGTAAAATTATTTATTTAGTAAGTAGTCTTAAAAATCAAATAATAAAAATATGTAAAAAAAATTAACTATTAAGGAATTTGAATTTTAAAATATTGTTTTCTTGTCGCAGTGCACATATGAGCAGAAAATTCACCCAAAAGTCAATTATGAAACATATTTCATGTACACGCTCCATTTCTATTCTAAATTATTCCACTATCCTTTCTTACACTTTTCACAGTAGGGTCAGATTATTAAAAAGGTACAGTAAGCAATTATTTGGAAACCCCTCAACTTTAGGGGTCCAAAACTCTCGAAATTTATCAATTATAGTTTTATTTACTTCTTTGCTTTTAAGTAAAGGTTTATTTCACCAAGGATTGTAACCAGCCGGTGTCTTGGCATAGGGGTAGAGCGACTTCCCCATGATCCCCCGGGTTCGAGTTCCGGTTCGGCCATGGTTGTTCTGCGTTCTGTCTGTAAGTAATTGTGTCCCCTGTAAAAAGAGGCTGTGCAAGTGAATGCGATGAGTGAGTAGCGAAAATCGTACTCTTGGCCCTAGTTGGCGCAACTTGAAACAAGAGACGCTGCTAGGCTTAAAACGTTGACTACCTTAGCCAGCTTGTCTATGGCAAGTGCCCTGAAAAATAACAACAGCAACAACAAGATTGTAACCACATTCAAGCCATACAATCGAACCTATTAAAATAAAAATAAAGTCCCACGGTTGTTCATTTTACTAATAACTTAATTACAATAATTAATTACTATTTCAGAGACTTATAACATATTATTTTGTAAATCTAAAAAAAGTAATATTTTATAAAAACTATCCGAGTTTATTATCAAATAGCATTTAGATTGTGTTATTATTATTAACATTTCAGAATATGGTATTGTTTTTGGAATGAGGTTTTGTGGTGTCAACAAAAACCCGTAGGCGGAAAATAAAAATTTTATTATCTGCACGAGCATTTGAAAAAAATCTGCTTTTAATAACACGTTGCCATTTCCTTTACAAAAGCTCCGATTTTTTAAAAAAATAAGTTAATAACTACAGCAAATAAAGCCTAGAAAAATGTCCTTTTGAGTACGTGATTATATGAAATGAAATAAATGGGAAAGTATGATATTTTTTTAAACAATAAATGTGAGACAAAGTTTTTTTAATCGTTTGCAGTACTAAAGTGACTCATTCGATGAAACGATTAAAGTGAATAGAAATATAGTTTAACTCGCACGATCACGTGGTGCTTGGCCGTTCAAGAAATTATGTTATGATATGATACATTGAAATATACATAGCAGATTTCATTTTAATCGTTTTATCTTTTATTATTTTGTTTAAAATTTTCTTTTAAAATTTTAAATTTAGCTATGCCTTTTTATACCTAATATTTTAACACCAATATTTTAGAAAGTAATCCATAGCCAAGCGTTTTGTTTCTTCTGATTGGCAAAATTGCTACTTAAAACTACTTATATAAAAATTAAATTAATATCGATAAAAAAATTTTGGTTTAAAAGTTTGAAAGGGAAATGTGACCCTACTCTGATTTTTTTATAAATCTAAAGGTCTTTTGGCAATGTAAATCTTCCTCAATGGGAGGTATGTATTGTTTAATACCTTTCAGATATCCTATATCCTATTAACGATTGCGTTAAATCCAGAAATTATGTTGTCGAATCAGACACATAGCCATCAGAAGCAATCTTAAAGGATGCTATAGAGATAAAACAGTGCAAATTTGACAATTTTTAAATTAAATATGATGAAAAGGCTGAAAAAATTATATTGCACCACTCCATCTCTTACTTACTACCGCGATGATACAATTAACTGAATTTTCCCCCTTTTCACTTTTTACATTTAAAAATTAAATATTGGTGAGACCATTACCAATTAAAATATAAACTGGATATTTTTTCAATTTTTTTTTACTGTACATAGGATTCGGATTTTAAAAACAGATCAAAATTTACAAAACTAATATTAACTTGTATTAAGTTAAACACATATTTTTAAAAAAACCTTGTAAAAATGTTTTCTAAATAAAATTATTAAAAAAATTGAATTAGAAAAATCTAATAAAATTTATGTAATTTTTTTTCTGTGAAGAGTTTATCTAAAAATTTATGTATAAGGTCACAGAGGAACTTATTTTGAGCATGTTCATAAAATTTTAAATTAATAGGATATGCAATTTTCGAAAAATAACGTGCCCGAGCTTCATTTTTTTTATTTCAAGAACAACGATGTTAAATTAAAAATAAATAAATAAATATTAAATAATTTGAGCAAAGAAATGCGAATTAAAAATTTTTAGAAGCATAGGTACTGTTCTTAGTTAGCTGAAATTGCTAAATTTATTTTGAAGTTTTAATTTTTTTGTCATTATATGCAACAAAGAATTATGCTGTCATACATCTTTTAACATTTTAGGAGAAGGTGTATTAAAATGTTCAGGAAAAATGGAACCCTAACATATATTTTTTCGAAAAAAAAAAAATTGTTTAAGTGCTGAAAACTCTTAGTCCTTTTCGGTCCAATGTCGACTCGACATTCAAGACTACATCATTTTGACGTTTTATTTATTTATTTTTCAAATTTAATTGTTAAAAACGCCTACATAACGATTAAGAAATATAGATTGATTTTTCAAAGAAATTCGACTTAAAAAATTATATATATTTATTTTTCATAGCAATAAACAAATCTTTATAATTAGGTGAATAATTTTGCAACTAATTATTTTTCGGGCTGCAAAAGGTTAAAGAAAACTTATTTGGAGGTATCGACGAAACAAATTACTTTTTGCCTGTATTTGGGATAGTGTAGGATTCATTTTCTTGAATGAACTGAACTAGGTTCCTTGTTTTGATCTTGGACATCTTGTATCTCATCACGCTGGTCCATCAAATTAGTGAATTAGTGATGACCTTAATAAGAAGAAAAAGATATAATAAATGAGTTGCCAGTGTCAATACAAAATTGATCTTCACAACACTCCATTTTTTTTATTTCTCTTGAAGTAATATTAGGTCAATTAAATATTATCAAAAAAATTTTATGGAATTTTTTAAATATAACATAAAAAATAGGAATTTGTGTTAAACAGAATAAGAATATGTTTATTCAAATGTAATAGAGGCAAAAAAAAATGTCTGCAAAATCATAAGCGTCAATCACAGACGAAATGGTCTCATAAGTGTGAAAACAGTCATACGAATTTTTTCCGCTCATACCTGGAAAGCACGCAACAAGAAACGCCTTTAGTTCATCGAACCGTTACGGAAAAAAAAAATGACATCACTTATGAATTCTGACACGATCGGGCCACTTCCGACGACGCCATCAACAATGAGTTATTCTGCACTATTAACGATAATCAATAATCCCAGGGCTTCAGTTCTGCATTCCAGTAACTATAAAAATACACACACACACACACACTCGCACACACACACACACACACACACAAAACCCTCACTGTTGTCCAGAATAATGTTTTTTACCGATACAATTTGACAATGAACTAGGTGATGCGAAACATTGAATAAATAAAAGAACGGTATCTAAATCCGATTCCTAAGTTTAATGTCACAGTGACACGGTTTTTTAAAAATAAAATAAAAAAACATAAATGTTAACGGTACATATAGTTGAACAATTTCATAGAACTTGCGAATATCATTTTTCGAAACTATCATTGACAATACGGACATTTAACATACCATAAAATTATTAATAATATCATTCAGAATGATATTATTTATAACACCATTACACTGTTGTTGTTCTCGTGTTCTGCTGTACAACGGAAGGAGGGGTGCAATAAGTTCTGAGGATATGGACACTTGAACACCCGAGGGGTCAATTTTATAATTATATTAAAAATTATTTTTAAATATATTAAATTTTAGAATTGATATGACCATGATATATTTAACGTAAGCTATCTACTACACACACGCGCGCGGAGAATCTTCGGTTGGCGACTTCGAACACGTAACCCAAGGGATGCGAATCCAACGCCCTGCCATACAGGCTACCCCGGCCCAACACCTTTATGTTTATTAAATTTTATAATTTTGTGAAAATTTTGAATTTGTTTAGTTCGCACTCTTCACAAATCCTTTTTACTGACCGACTTCATTCATATATTTCATTCATTCATCCTCAGATCGTAATTTAGATCTGGAACAGAGAACTATCTCCTGCTACCTGGTATCCCCAGTGGTATTACTCTCAACATGGACCATCTCTCTTTGTGACCATAACAGATTTAAGTTATCCTAGCCCCTACACACACACGCGCGCGCGCCGAGAATCTTTCGCTGGCGGGTTCGAACACGTAGCCCAAGGGATCCAACACCCGACCAGACAGGCCATCCCGGACCAGCACCGTTATATTTATTAAATTTTATAATTTTGTAAAGATTTTGAATTTTTTTTTGTTTTGTTTTCTTTCTCTAAATAGAAGTTCTGATATTTCAAAAATATAAAATATAGTCAGATAAAAATGAAGAAAAAAAAAGTATTTTTTATTACATAATTTTTCTCAATGTAATTTGGTTTTTAAAAGAAATGCCATATTTCCTCGCTTATATGTTCTCAAAGTTTTGTCCTCATTTATAATATTTTTATTGTCCTACTCAAATTAACTCTCAACTGATCTAATCTAAACTTTCTCTGCATTTTTTATTTTCCCCGCAATATTTTTGATCTCTCGAAAAATGTACAAGTGTTTTATATTACAATCAAATAATTCCTTATGATATGAAACAATATAAAGAGAGAGTGATCATATGTCTAGAATTAATCCGGACAACTTACTCCGATTTCTCTCTCTTTGTCTAGGTTAAAAAAATGCCTCGGTTCGGTTTCCAATTTCAGTTGAATGTTTAGAATTTTATCTCAGTATACAGAATTCGGTCAAAATTTGTTATTTCGATTTCTTTCCTTTTTTCATTTTTCTTAATAAATTTTTAGTAATCAATTAATTATTTCCGAATGAGTAGTAACGAGTAATTTCTCGACGTTTTCGACTCTTCGGCATTTCTCTCTCTCCTCGAGGATTTTAAGAGAGGTTGGGTTACTGTCTATGTGCTTACAATATACCAATCAATATACACTTTGTAAATACTAAGCAAATAATATACTTCGAATCTTTACTTGTATCGTAAATAACAAGGTATATAATTGATACACCTTGTAAATACTAAATACATTAAAATATACTTGGAATCTAAACTTGTATCGTAAATACCAAGGTTTATACCTTGAAGGTATACAGTTTCGTGTATAAGTCTTCGATCAATATGTACTTTAAAAAACTCTATCCCAGCGTTTCACAACATGGGGCCTCACGCTTAGTTTTTTCAATTCTATTTTATTACTACAAATTATTTTTCAATTATTATTAATATTATTTAAAAAAAATTTCAAATAAAATTCCATTATTCATTGTTTTAAAATAATTTTACAACAATTTTGTTATATTAGCAAGAGTTACAATGGCAGCTCTTTAAGTCCTTGCCAAAAGAATATTTTCCTACTGTTCGGTTTATTCTATCATCTAGATTTATATATTTTTTCGCTCTCCGTTTTCCCTCTAAATTTAATCTAACCCCTAATCTAAAATAAACTTTCAAAAATGTATCTAGCGTTCTTAAAGAAAATGTATCAGTCTTACCGTGAAAAAAAAGTGAGTCTTTTGAAAAAAAAAAAAAAAAGAACACTTAATTATCTCACTTAATCTTATCAATGCGAGAAACATGCATTCTCTTTAGCCCCTCTAGATGCACGCCAAGTTTTCCTGCCAAAGGCGACTAAATCCCAGTAAACCTACCATGTGAGCACAAATGACACCCTCTAAAGAGTTAGCGTTAATGAGAGTGAGCACAAGTGACAGAATCCCGTCCCACAGGTGGAGGGGGGTCGTCTCGCAGAGGGGTAATTTGAAAATGGACTTGAAACAACCTTAACCCGTTCATGCCATTTAAATGCAATGCTAGCTATCAGTGCCAAATTTTACAAAAAAAGAACATTTTAAAATAATAATTAGTTTTTCATTATATGTTTTGAAATTTTACTTACTGTGCTTTGTTAACAATTTCATAGTGATTTATTCCTAGAATCCATCATTTATGTTTCTTAAGTGAACAAATCAATTTTTAAATGTTAAATATTATGTATGTTGCATAGGGAGGGGGCGTTAAAACTTTAGAAAGGTTAAAGTGGGGCATGGCACAAAAAAAGGTTGTGAAACACTTCTCTAACCTGTTTCACAGCCACATTTGAATGACAAGTTTTTAGATAATTGAACTTCAAAATAGTTGAACCATTGATTCGTCAAACTAACTACAGAAAAATGTAGGTAATTAATCGTAAGAATTTTATATATTTCAGTTTAGTC
Organism: Argiope argentata; assembly: GCA_026289955.1. Lineage (NCBI taxonomy): Eukaryota > Metazoa > Arthropoda > Arachnida > Araneae > Araneidae > Argiope > Argiope argentata. Next base: position 3,821,943 of record JAOUZG010025633.1, read on the forward strand.
CTCTCCCCTCCCTCCAGAAAAAAAAAACATCAGCCTATTGATACATTTTAGTTTTCTTTCAGAAAAATTTCTAGGAATTTCGTCTGAGAAAAATGCATTTTTGATGGATTTTCTGGAAAAGTCCGCGCTTTGACGCGACAGGAAACCCATTTTTAAAAACCCATGATTTCACGCAGACACGCAACGGTTTTCGCCATTCTTCTGTGAACGGCTCATCGCTATTAATAAGACACAACATTTTATTCGAAATGTCCCAGACAAACCTCTTATGGACTTTGCAATTGTGGTTTTCTAGAGTTAAATTTAGATTAATTCTCTAGAGGCGAAATCCCTTTTCATTGTTTATTATTGAATTAAATTTAACGCAAAAAAGGTTAATTTTCTCTTGGAAATTGAAGCTGTAGTTACTTCAAAATAAAACAGAGCAAACCTATTTATTATTTTTATAATAATTTCAGTACCTATTAACTCATTTTTTAAAACATAGTAATGTTTATAAACTGATGTACTATCTGTAAATTGTGAAATACTAATTAAAATAAAAATCATTATGGCTATATAAATACACATTTGTTTAGCTGAAAAACTCATTTCCGATTTCAACCAAATTTTGAAAACTTAATATATAAGTCATAAAAAAGAATACTGTGATATTTTAAAAGTGCAAAAGTTAATTAAATATTCAATTTTCAAGAAATTGACAAAAAATTTTTTGCCTTTTTTTAAAAATTTATTTTGAACTATTTTGTCACTATTTTCAACCCTTTGCAGTCCTATGTCGCCTTTGACTCGACAGTCAAAATTGTGCATCATTTCGACGTTTTATTTATTTATTTTTCAAATTTGAATTTTAAAAATGCCCTGCATAATGGTTAAGAGATGTAGATTAATTTTTCAAAGAAATTCGACTCAAAAGAACTATATATATTAATTTTTCATAGCAATAAACAAATCTTTGTATTAGGTAAATAATTTTGCATCTAATTATTTTTTTGGACTGCAAAGGGTTAAAATATCTCATTCATTTAAAACAATTTTTTTATCAAAGTTTTATTGGTGATAATGACTTAGCCTTGCTTACATAATTCATTAGCATTATTTTCCATGCTTAAGACATTTTCTCAACCAACGAAAAATCTTCTAAAATTTTAAAAATTATGAAGTAGATTTGTAGTATTAATTATAAAAAGGTTATAAATTTAAAGAGAAAGGCTGTAACGAAATTGATTGTATTGAAATCAATTAATATTGCATTTTTTAAATAAAAAAGCAGACGATAAAAGCAACGATTATATTTCATACTTAAGTAGTTTTAACATAATGTATGGTTGGTACGTCTGTATATGTCCGAAATTTTATCCCGAGCAACTGGAGTACGAATAAAAGGCTTATTGACGGAATGTATAATTCTATAATTGATATGAATTAAAAAAAAGAAAGAAAATTTTAGAAATTAACCTCGAATCATAGTATTTTATTAAATCACATTAAAACAGAATTTGGTTGTGATTAGATGGTTTGTTTCGATTGCAAAACAAGCCGAAATAGTATGTTGGCAATGACTCAACGATATTTTAGAGTTAAAATTAACAATTTCAAAAATATCGGTTAACATTAAATTGCAAAATTTTTTTTGGTTAAAGTAGAATTTGAATCTCTTGCTGCAATTATAACCAGATTAAAGACAATAAAAATATGGTCTAAATAAACTATATGATCGAAATGATTACTTTCGAAGGATTATTTGATTTAGTTATTAGAAGAATGAAGGGTCTAGATATCTTGATTGTTAGAGTGTTGGACTCGTATTTCTTAGGTTGAAATTTCGAACCTCGCTGCTCGAAGACTCACCGAGTGTGTGTGTGTGACTGGCGCTCGTTAAATCTGTCATGGGCACAAAGTCCTCCATATCGAGAGTAGTACCAATAAAACCTCTGACCTAGGATCACTGGTGGTACTGGGTCAGAGGCAATCGTTCTCTGTTCCAGATCTAAATTACGGTCTGTGGAGGAATGAATGAAGTTCGCCCCGTAAAAAGGGTTTGTGACGTGTGTGAGCTAGAAATTGGACATCTGACCTCGGGTGTTCATAGGTCCATACCCTGAGAAACTACTATACCTTTCCTTCCGTAGTAAAGCGGAGCACGACAACAACATAGAAAAATGAATAAAAAAATTGCTAAGAATATTAAAAGCTTTCTTGTTCAAATGATTAATGTGAGTCGCAATGTTAATTTGGTTGGATTAAAATAATATTTAAATTTTGGGAGGAGGTATGATGCTGCTACACTTACAAATAATCGGTGAAACTTAATAAAAACTCTGATTCAATCAGCTAAAATAATAAGGTAAAATGGTTTTGTTAAGCAAGCGAATCACAGTGTTGACTTTTCGTATTCAGAACAAGAGAACATGGAAACCTTGAAATAGAAATCTTTTAACACTGGATAAAAAAATAGCAACCCCTTCAAAGAAAAGGATCTTATATTGTCCAACTAGCAAGAATTGCAGCTTGAGAAAAATAGCGAGGCACACATTGCAGTTATTTGACTAAAAAGAAAACCGGCTACCAAATATTATAAAATTGGTCGAGGCTTTGAAAATAATTCTTCCAACATCAATAGAATAAGAGGAGAAATTTGAGGAGATAATTCATAACAAAGCTAAGAACTAAGCTGAGTCATTGCATACGTTTACTTAAATCATTCAATAATTAGATATTAGTAATATCAAAGTTTGGCATGAAATTAGTATTTTTACTGAATTTATCCGGTCATCCTTGGCGATTAATGCCTGTTATGGGATTAATGATATTTGAAAATCGATTTTTTTTGCTTTAAATATGCTTTTTTCAATCGAAGGAAACACATTTGATTCAAATTGCATTTGTTGCCACAAAATACCATACTTAAATTGATATAATTAAGTCATTGCGTTTTTGAATTATCGCTTTTATATGTTTATGAAATAGCAGACCAACAGACGGTCAAACATTTATTGAATTTCCCTCGAAATTTCACTGGTGTATACACTATAGAAGTTAAATCTGTCTATGGAATCTTATCTATCTAGTTGCATTTGTTTTGTAATTATCGTGTGAAATTATATTCGAATAACCAGCAGATCAACTTTCTTAGAGCAGATTTTACTTAAAACCTGATAGAATTCTAAAATTTGTTGTTAAGACCGTATACCAAATTTCAGACATCTATCTCAACATGTTTCTGAGCTATCTTCGTCACAGATAGACAGACATTTTATAAAAATATGCAGTCCTGACTCGAGGAAAATAAGCTATCATTAAAAACTGTTTTCATCTTTTTAACAGGAAATCTCTTGAAAACCAATTGTGTCTTTGTTTGTTTAGTGTGTTTGCATTTATGAAAATTTTAATCTTCTTATTCTATAAAAACGTAGAATTTTAGACCTTTCCCTCCACCATTTAAGTAAAATATCAATTCCGGGACAATCATTGCTCGGATAGAAAGAGAAAGATGAGTAGTACAATGAAGAGAACATCTGAAGAAAATAATACTATAAATGAATTATGTGATTATCAGAATTTGTTTGGTTTAAAAATATTTTGGTGATAAACCTGTTATGAGACACAGCTACATAAAATATTATATGAACATTTTAGCTAGCATTGATACTGGCGAACCGACTGGTCGCCAAAGGCGGCTAGTGCTAAATAAAACAACAAACAGATGAGAAAATTGAATCACAAGCCTTTTCAATGCCCTTTTCCTTGTTCTAAAACGAAAGCTACATCCCTGGAGAAATGATACTAAAAGTTTCTGAAATATAAAATATCAGGAGTTATTTCATCCATCCTTAAAAAAATATTTCATGTAGGTGACGTCTTCTTTCTACCGTCAACAGTTAAATACCAAATCAAGGAAAAAGAAACTTCTCAAAATAATGATCACATCTCAAAGAAACTTTCAGAACAAGAAGTTTAGCGTTATTCTGGGATTCCGTGTGGGTGGGTCAACGACTTCGAACGCGAGACGCCGACGGGACTCAGTATCCATGGCGACTCCCAGACGGACCTCAGAGGGTCAATAATGAAAGTTTGGGACACAAGGCACACCTTTGGTGCCATTTTGGGTCCTCCTGGAAGTCGTAAATGCGCTCGGTTTGTCTCGTCTTTGCTTTCAGCTGGATTGCCTTACAGTACGCACGCAGAGTTTGTTGCTAGTTTTTTTTTTACTTCGTTTCCATATAGATCATTGAATAACAATTTTTTAGTTTCTGAGTCTGTAAATAATTTTATTTGGAGAAAAGTGAGCTATTACGTGTGATCTATTCTATTCGGCTCCTTCCATTTGAAATCGATCCGATCTTCGCCGCCGGTGTTCGTCTGTTGCATTATGAGATCAAATTCGATAAATGTTCGAAGACTAAAAGGGCATTCCTTGGTTGAATACCAAGAGTAAACTGATCCAAGGAAGTTTGATTTAAATCTTGCTTTTCAAGTAAATTGATTTCGATAAACTGGAACTCGTCTTCGTTATAAGGCAGCAATATACAAATGGGTTAAAAAGCCTTGAAATAAAATCTTTTTGCGAGATATAAAATAACAAAAGGAAGGGAATAGTTAGAGTAACTTTTCCGAAAGTAAAACTTTATTCTATATTAGATTTTTTAGAATTTCTTTTAAAATTTTCTATACACCTGCACTTTTAGTAAGTTGTTTTTAGTCTGTCTTTTTTTTTTTTTTTTGAAAATGAAAAAGAATTTTTCTTTCCAAAGGATAAGGAAAAACACTTTTATTTTTGTTTAAAATAATTGATATATTTAAGTGAATAGTTTTTGTTTTATTTTATTACAAAATTAGATTGGGGGGAAATCATTTTTCTTTCATACAAATTCAGTTTTTGATATTGTTATTAATGAAAACGCACATATTGTTATGTTTTAAGCGCAGCGAGTTCTAATTGAATGGACTTTACTTGAGGAGAGCACAAACAAATTCATTTACAGCTATTTAAAGGATGACTTGATTAAGTAAAACTTCAGATAAAAACAATCCAGCAGTCAACAGTCACTTACAGTGTAAATGCAAACCTTACGCACAATAAACACAGACTGCAAAACAGCTATCGTAAAGCGCAGTAAACAGTAAATCGCAGCGAGCTCAGTAATACAACGTTAAGAGCAAACGTAAACACAGCTCACTAATAACAAGCGAGAAAAGTAATCCGCTCGTCAGGCGAGACGGTTCTCTTGAGAGAGAAAACTCTAACTAACTGGTAATGATGCGTTCCCGGGGCACCTAGCCCCGGTAGGAACTTATCTCCTGTCATGGTAGAGTGAGAGCAGCATTGCGGTCCAATACGTTTCGTTGCCTCTGCGCTAGTCTCTGAATGTGAGTCGAGGAAGCCTGGAATTCTTTATATAGTGCTTGGTTAGATGCGAAGAAGGTGAGGTGGCGAGTGTCAGGACGCTCCGCCATTGGCTATTGAGGGGTGGGGGTGGGGGCACGGCTCCATAGAGAAAACTCTCAACTAACTTACTACAGCAACTCGTCCCTTATATAGCCGAGCGAGCGAGCGCGTGGAAACACACGGAGCTTCATAAAAAATCCAGCGGTTACCAGACTATTCTTTTCGCCAACTCAACTCGGCTGGCACCAAGCTTTTTCACAACCGTCGCCAACGACTTCTCCTTCGATACGTTTCCGTGGCGTTCGCCCGCTTGTAACAATATATTACTTTCCTACTTTTGGCAATTCTGGAGCTAAATATTTTCTTTGAAATATTTATCATCAGCATTGATGCCCCAGGGGGGGCACCTCATAATTGAGTATGAGATGCTTCCGGTATGATGGGTGGATCTCGCCAACCTGGTGGGTACACTAATAGGTGGTGGTCAGACTCCTCCCATTCGATGACCGGACGTACTTCCTACAGGGAGGGTTACACCGTTGCCAGTGATGGTTATTAAGACTTAACCACAGTTTACTCCAGTGCTGCTATTGCGGCGGTTCGGTCATTCAGGGCTTATGGTTAATCCGTGTGCCTTCGTGGCGGGTCCGAGATTCTGTCTGGCAGTTATTTACTTTTGTTACGTAGTTTTTCAAATAAATTTAAGTTGAAATTTTTATGTATAATCTTTTACTTTATCTTTAACTCAACTTTTTAAAATTGTTCCTGCTTCTTTATTTGATTCTCCTATTTCAACTCTTATATTTTCCTTTAAAAAATTAATCAGCATATGTATTTTTTTTAAAAAAAATATTTTAACTTGAGTTCATTGAATGGGATTACATTTCCTTGATATATTATGAAATATTTAAAAAATTGAGGATCAGTATACATAAGTTAAATGTTGAAATGTGGCGAAATAATTCGTTTTATACCTGCTGCATATATTAAACTATAGCTAATTAATTTGATAGTTTATTTCAATTTAGGGCACTCGCTTTAGCTATAAAAAATTATTTTACTCTTGTTTTCGAAAAATCTATTGATTATTTTTTCTACAAGTATGGTATAATGTCGAGGAAAACAAATATATTCCTTTTTTACAGCGATATTTTATTATTTACCAGAAATTCATGTGATACTTACTGTCAAAGTTTCAAATGTATAAAAAACGTTAAATAACGTAAATAAAGACGGCATATAATTTTTACAACAGCGATTACAATATATGAGATTTTTTTTAAGAGTCAGAAAAATATAATCGGAAAACAAACATTTGTGCGTAGGGATGATCTTGTTTATGTCAGTCTAAGTATAAAAATAATTTTACGGCATGCAGTCACAAAGAACAAGAACTTAGAAGTATGGCATACGGGTTAATTTACTTCCTGGTTCTTATTTCTTCTTTAAGCATTTATGCACAAGAAAATGAGTGCAATTTGAGCAATTTTCGAACCAGTGGTATTGTACCAAATAAATTGCCGAATGTTCCTGAGGAACCGATGAAGGTAACTTTTTTTCTCATAAAATTATTTTTTATTAAAAATAATTTATGGTACTTAAATCAATGTTTACATGCTCAATATTATTGCTGATGAGTATTCATAATTTTTTTTTCTAAATTTTTTTGTAGAAATTTCAATGTTATTCCATTTAAAAGGTTATTTTCAACAGAAATAACTACGGTGAATACTTTAAATCAAACACTTGTCATATTCAATATGCGTCGTTGCTTGTCATAAAATAGACAATGTTTTACGATCGTAGTTATTATTTCCATGAATAGAAGAGGGCAAAATACTGTAGAAGACAAAGACAGAAGAACGTACATGTAGAAATAACTATCTAAAGAACCTTTTTTCAATTTCCATCCTACCGTTGCTTTAAAACTTTCTTACCCTACTATCGAAATTGGTCTAAAGCGAAGTGGATCACGAAAACCGACGAGTTTTAGATACATTTAGATTGAAGGGATCCGTTCCAAACTATTTTACTGAGCACAAATGATTGATCGCCACATTAGGGAAAATTATAAATGATGATTAATGCATAAACAAATTTAACAAAAAAAATTCATCCATTTTGACTTTCTTTCATAAAAAATATAAAAAAGAAAAATATTGTATGGTAAAAATTTTTTCCTAGATTTTGATGGATACAAAAATTTCAAAATTCTCATCGTTCGAAAAAATTTATATTTGAAATTACGTCTTCCTTTTAATCTAAGAATAATTCAGAAATGCAACATTCTTTAAGTGTGCATTTTGGAACTTTTAATTTTTTACTACATTTACATATTTCTATTAAAATTAAAAATTCGCAGATGAGAAGTACGACTGTTTTCAGGATGGTGAGAGAATGATAACTCAAAAAGGGAAATAGATAGATGGAGGAAACTAATCATTATGCCAGATTTGATAGGAAATAACAGCAGTCAATGGGCTCTTTAGTTTCTTCATTTTGAACCCACAATGTAGGCAATTACAAATACACAAACATAAAGAACCAAAATTATTGAATGGATAATGATTTTGGAGATATATGTGCTCCAGAGAAAAAAGTGCTCCAGAAAATACTATCGTGGCTGACGTGAACGACCACAGACTATCGACCTTTTTCCTTTCTTGAATACTGTATTTTTATTTGTATTTCCTCTAGAATTTGTCCATGAAATGATGTGTATGTCATAACATACAAATCAGTATCATATTTTGGATTCAATGCGTCAAACGATTACCCTTTTTGGCTTACCTTTTTTTTGGCTAAAATATGATATTTTAGTGAAATTATTTAGAATTTTAGAACCAATCTGAAGAATAAAAGATACCTAAAAACGTACTTAGTTTTATTTGTTGTATTCTGAAGCATAAGCAGAGTCACACTGTGTGTAGTAGTAAACGAAAGGGATAGGAGGATAATATTGTACTGCGCTTCGGGGTTCGTGTAGATTGAGACTTGATAAAACAATGTCTAGAAAATTACAAGACGGTTTTTCGTAGAAATCTCCAGAAAATGCATTAATTACAGCAGCTAAGCGTCGCAATTACAGAGTTTCAATTCAGCCAATACAACAGGAAACGGCTTTCATATACAGAGGTCTCTAAAATCTAAGACAGATGAAAGTTTCTGTACATTAGAATAACACTCAAGTCTTCTCTACTCTCTAATCATTATGGTCAATCGAGCGGTGGTATATATATCTGACTAGGAATGAAAATCTAGGACTTAGTTGTCAAGGTTCTGGAAGGTTCTATGCTATCTCGCTTAGCAATGGTCTTAGAGTTTAGGTGATAGAATTTTCCAGATCTATTTTTATTGCCAAAAGGTTTCCAAGTCACCAAATCCCTAGAAATGCATATTATACATAAAATACAACTAAATTGCGCACTTTTCATCCCAGAATCTGAGTATTTCAGATCTGCCCGAGTTATTTCAAATCGAATAAAAATATTTACAGAAATTTTTACAAAGTTTGTAACAATATCAGTCTAAGTTTAAACGGTTTTCAATATTTAAAACTGTACTGAAATGGAAAAAATATTCAGTAATCTTTCTTAATTGCGAATAATTTAAAATCATTCATAGAATCAAAATTAGAGTTCTAAATAAAATTTTGATGTGAAATTTTAACTATCGTTTATTATTAAATAGGAGAAATTATTATTTTACTCAGTTACTCTTATGAATGTATGAATGAACGAGTTGAAATTAAGACAACTGAAATTCAAAGTTTAAATGATAGCATTTCTTTGAACTGTCTTCAATTGATGAGGAGCATGCAGTCCTTAATTTTGCATTTCGCGTAATTGTTTTCTGAATCGGATTGAAACCGGAAATACTGTGAATACAGTCGACATGATAATGAAATTTAGAATAATTCCTACCTCAATTTAGACTGATTAAGGTATATAAAGGTATACAAAGCTGCTTTCATTTCATAGGTTGAATATGACGGCGTTCCTGTCACTTGTGGCAATTTGTTAAGTCGTGAGGAGACTCATGATCCGCCAACAGTGGTAGAGTACAAAGCTGACAAAAGCAAACTGTACACTCTCCTCATGTTTGGTAAGTTCCTTGTTTCTTACATACCTATTTGTACTTTATATAATTTCTTATAAAATTAATATACGTTATTAGTATTTCATTCTGTTGAATTGTATAAAAGAAAATAATTGGAGGGGTGTTAAATTTTTTTCAATAAGTAGATAGGGTTCGTATACATTAAAATGCCCCAAAAATTATCCTAATTTAAAAAAATCAAAAATAAACGGCACATTTCAAGGCATATATTTAACTCCAGAATTCAAACAGTGGAAATGGAAAGAAAAAAAACTAACCTATTTAAATGAAAAGAATGTTGGTTTGGTTTGGCGGAGTTTATGGCACAAGAGAAATTTTCGATTAAACTGCGCCAAACATATGGTGAGATTTAATCCGATTTTAGAAATTTTTAAAGTTTATTTCTAAATTGCGTCATTTTCTTGGACCTGCCAACCTGTAAAATCTACAAAATTGATAGTACAATCTAAAAGTTATTTAAGAATCAAATCAAAAGGTAAAAGCCAATCACTTTTAAAAAGGTAAAAAGGTGGAAATGGGGAACTTTATAAAGAATGTCTTTTAATTTGATGTGGGCAGAGTGAAAGAAGCGAATGCATTCATTGTTAAATTGTAGACATTCTATTAAGAGGGGAAGAACCGTCATAGAACACTGATGTACTGTACATCGGGGTTCGGGTTCCCCCCCAACAACAAATGTTTATGTGTGAGCCGTGTGTGGCTAATTCTTAATCTGGTAAAAATTGTGTCGATTTTTCTATTCGGTAAACGAGGCCAACAGATTATTAGATGCTTTACAGCTTTAAGTTTATTTTCCTCTGTAAGATCGCATTAGGTTCAATGTAAAGTTTGTGTTTGGTAATGAAAAGAGGGACAAACTTAAGCTGGTATAAATGGTTTTGTCCATCCACATCCTACTTTATTTTGTTGGCAATGAGATAATCGAGCTTTTACTAAAAGAGAAGAAAGATGACTAGAAAAACTAGAGGATCAAGACAACGCCAAGGCAGGGTGTATAGGAAAGCAGATATAAAATCCAGACTTTCATAAAAAAAATTTCCAACAATAGGCATATATGCAAACATACCAAGGTATGAATTATTATCATATAATATTGGATTTTAAGTAGAGAGTATATCAACCACAACTTGTGGTTATGTACAGAGCCTGACTTAACCTAGTTGGAGCCTAGGGCAAAAACTACTTTGAGGCCCTCTTTGCTTTACTACTTTAATAATGAAAAACATTGTTCAAAGAAGGAAACGTTAAAAAAATGTATCGATTTTGGGGCCCCCAACGTCTGTGGGGACCAGAGGCAACTACCCTGTATGCCCATGCCTTAGTCAAGCCCTGGTTATGTATTTAAAATTATGAAATAACGCTTGCTATTTTTATCCATAAGCTTTCCATCAGTTACTTAAAACAGCTCAAAAGAAGGGGAGGGAGAGAACATTACAAAAGTCTTATAATTCCTAATTATTTTTTTAACTTTTTGTCAGATCCTGATGTTACAACACCTCAAAATCCAGATGTTGCCGATTTCCGTCATTGGCTAGTTGAAAACATTCCAGGAGATGACGTGAAAAATGGAGATACGATTTCCCCATACTTACCTACAAATCCAGCTCGTTACTCAGGTAAATTGTTTTTTAACTCTTTGTCGTCAGATGGCGCCACATTAAATGTTGCATTTTAAGCCAACAATTTATGTTAATAGTATTCAACTGGTTTTTGTCACATAAGGGAGGTGTAGCATTCTTAACTGATGTTCTTAGTGAAAAATTCTGACAACCGAATTACATGATCAGATGAAACAGCATAACTAAGCCGAAGTTCTCTTATTAAAGACATGAAAGGTAATATTTTAATCGAATCAGAAGCTATATTTCCACGTTTATGAGAATTTCAAAGAGAGGATTACAAAAACGATCTAATTTTTGTTGCTCTGTAAATCCGGTGCAAGCAAACAATTTTCGATAGTAACTTGAGTCAAATCTAATTATGTCATATACTTTAAACCTTTTTGAAGGATTAAAAGAGGTCATTGTGTTTGAGATGTTTCTTCCAGGAAGAAAAAAGATTTGTCATCACAGCATAGAATAAGAACATTTCGATGGCATGAGCTAAGATGTTTTGTAGCGTTAGTTTTATAAGCCAGATAATATCCTTCGAACTGAAGGGTCCCTTTTGCTTGATCGGCATATTACTCGGCTACAGGCCCATAAATCGCAGGTTCGTACTGAGATTTTCAATCGCTACCTTGACAACGCAAACCTCCGCAACAGTCGTGGCGCCATCTACCCGCAGCAAAATCGTCAGACTCACTTGACGAAAACTAAAAGCCAAAAACAAACAAAACCGTCAGACTCACAAGCAGCAACTCGTCATAACACTTGGCGCAATACAAAAATCGTTTGCTTCATCGCCGACTCACTGGTGGGGAAGTACTGTAGCGTTAGCCTTATAAGCCAGATAATATCCTTCGAGCTGAAGGGTCCCTTTTGCTTGATCGGTATGTTACTCGGCTGCAGACATAAACGTTGCAGTTTTGTACCGCGACCTTCAATCGCTACAGTTTTCCTGGGAGCACAAAAATATAATCAAATGTCTCTAGTACACACAGACATTTCTAAATATTATGGATTAATTCCTCTGAGTATTCAGTTATCAAATAGCGCCATTTTGCCAAAAATCACCACTAACAGCAGCAAGAGTTACTTTCTACCGTTATTTGTTGCAGTTGCGTTACTTTATTTTCTCTTCTGCATAATAGATGGCGATGCCTGAATAGTTTCGCCTCTCATAGTTCAATGTGATTGTTATTAAAATGAAATGAGATCCTGTTCATAAAAAGATGTTATTTTAGTTCAGAATTGTGATTGCGTTGTGAAAATGGGTACTTCAAATCTCAAAAATTTAATAACAGCTCAAATCGGTAGACCGAATTCCCGTAAGTCACGTAATAAAGGTTTTTGTTTTTACATTTCTTATTGCTATTGGAATAGCTTTTTGTGGAATTAAACAGCTGTCCATTTAAATCTTTCTAAGAAAGTATATTGTATTATGTTTATTTTTTATGTTCAGAATTCTGTGCTTTCGAACGATTTTACTCCGTTTAGTAGTAATAAACAATGATTTGTCAGGGATCTTATGTTGGCTATGTGCATTTTTCTTTTTGCGATCTTTTTCCCAATTTTATTTTTATTTATCATTTGAGTTATACCATGTTATTTCAATACGAAACTGTGTTATGTTTCAATTTATTGCCTGGAAAAAGAAATCTCCCCCTCTATTTATCATCTCACTCCTATTTTGGTCAAACAAAAACAGATTTATCTAAAAATAGATACTACTGATGTTAAAATTTATTCAGTTGAAACATAGTCATTACTTTTAAACAAAGGACTATTTACAGATAATTTTATTAGCTGCAATGATATATATTTGAACTTTAACAACTTTTCTTTACACAAATTGTTTAAAAACTCAACAAAGTTGAAGATCACTTCCTAGCTAATTGCAGAAGTAATAATTATATTATTATGAAACATCTTTAATTGTTATATTGTCTTTTAGGGCGTATGGTTAACACGTTAATTTGTCTAAGTTGTAAATAAACTTTATAATTAAAAGAATCTATATAGCATCTCTAGTCTTCTAAAATCGCATAAAGAAGGTTTTATGATCATAAATTTCATTCACAATGCTTCTAGAAGAATCTCAAATTAAACGGCATGGCAATCTAAACTGAATACTTATTTTTCGAAATATAATTTAAGCCTAAATAATACTTGCAGTCCTCTTTAAAACGAAGGGGAAGTTCTACCAGACTCTCCGACCCGTCATGAAGGCACACGGATTTAAACCATAAAATTGAATGATGAGATCGCAGCACTGCAGTTGAGTCCTAAGGGCCATCCATCACCAACCACGGTAAAACACTTCCGGTAGGAAGTATGTCCAGTCATTGATGGGAGGAGCCTACCCCCACCTATCAGTCTACCTTCCAGGGTTCCGAGGTACAACCACCATGCTAGAAGCAACCCCTCCTCATCATGAAATGCCCCCCGGAGGATATGTTTCTTCTGTGAGGTGTATGAATGTGCTCCCCTGTAAAAAGGAGCTGTGCAAGCGAATGTGATGTTGTAGTTTTGGCCCTATTTGACGCTATTTCAAAAACAAGAGACGCTCATACGGCTTAAAATTGCTGACAGCCGCCACCACGCTTGTCTATGACAAGTACCATCCCAAGCAGCAAAAGATCGTCGGCCAACCATTGGCCACACATCGCAACGCAGAACGCGCGACGTCGGGCCGAGATCGGAAGCCGATGTCGCGCCAACATTGGTCTTGTCCCACGGCGGAACGCCGGGCGATGATCGCGCCGACTTCTTTTCGATGAAATTTCCGATCGTTTCCCGATGTGCTTTCTCATGGCCGACGTCATTCCAATCATTTCCCGATATGTTTTATCAATGGGCGACCCAATGCCAACCATTTCCCAATGTATTTTAGCAATGGGCGATATGTTACCAACCATTTCCCAATGTATATTTTACATATGTACGACCCAATGCCAATCATTTCCCAATGTATTTTAGCAATGGACGACCCAATGCCAATCATTATCCAATGTATATTTTAGCAATGGACGACCCAATGCCAATCATTTTCCAATGTATTTTAGCAATGGACAATATGTTACCAACCATTTCCCAATGCTTTTTAGCAATGGGATGCCAAATATCAATCATTGGGCGATTTATTACTGAACACTTGCCGCATCAAATTGAAATATTAGTTTATTGGTTTTCTTAAACCCTATAATTTAGTGTCATAATAGTTAAAATTATTGTACTTTCAAATTTTTTCCAAATGAATGAAAATAATAAATATTTTAAGTAGTTTACTTTTCTTTTTTACTTATGAATATTTTTGTTTGCTATTTATTTTGATAAATTTAAAATTCCATAAAACACTTACTTTCCATAGAATGATATGTTTCATTATTTTAATTTTAACTCTTTGACTTTCTTAATTATTATTATAGCATATTATTTTATCACAATCTTTATAAATTTTCAAATTACATTTTTTTACTGCTCTAAGGAATATAAATAAATGTTAAAATTATCTGAAATAATTTTAAATTTGATCACTTGCACATCTTATTTCTAATAATATAATCTTATATCTCTATACAAGGTTAGTTTCTTTCATTTATATTTCCTATTTATTTTCATCATTAAATGCATGGGGAAAACTGCTAACATAATCATAGTTTCAATTGCATAATTAATCAGTATAATTATATATATATACTATTAAATTGTTAATATTGCCTATACAATTTGTTAATTTTAAAAGTTATTTCAAGAAAATTCAAAGCATATTATTCTTATATAATTCTATTTTCTATATAAGACTATATAATTCTTATTAAAAATATTATATAGTTCTATATAATATATATAGAACTATATGTACATTCTTATAGTTTGTTATAAGCTTTTATATTGTTTAATGTAAGCAATAAAAAAAGAATTACTAAAATGAAATGAATAAAACACAAATTTCTATTTTAACATAATTTGAACATCCCCCTTTTTTTTACTGCATTGGTTAAAAATTGTTTAAAACACTAAATTATAGCATTCCTATTATGTGTTTCTTCAATAGGCAATATTTTTACAAGCACAATTTAACAAGTTACTTTAAATATCTTTTCTAGATCTCTGTATAGTAAGGTTTGTTTTAGTTGCAAAAGAACCAAATTTGATCTATGACAAATTCTGAATATAATACAAAAATTCCATACACAAAATGCAACACTTCTTTCATTTATATGAAACTCCTATTAACTTACAAACTTTATGTTGAAGAAACTTTATACCTCATTATAAATGTTAGTGCTAGGGAGTGTGTAATAAATAACATTCTACAAGACAATTACCAAAAAATAATGAATAAAGCACAAATTTCTATTTAAACATAATTTGAACATTTCCCTATTTTTTCTAACGCAATGGTTAGAAATTGTTTAAAATTCTAAATTATGCCAATCCTATTATATGTTTCTTCATTTTATTTGCATGAAATTCTTTATGTTTACTATTAACTTACATACTTGTTGAAGAAACTTTATACTTCATTATAATTGTCAGTGTTAGCTAGTGTCTAATAGACAACATTTTACAAATAAAAAAAATTATTTGAAATTTGTAATATTTATTATAAGTTTAAATTTGGCTTTGTAGCATAAGAACCAAATTTGGTGTATGATTAACTCTAACATTTCACGAAAATTCTAAATAAATGCCTAATTTCAAACAAACACTTTCAATTATACAAAATTACTTCTGGAAAAAGTTTAAAAATATATATATTATTTTCCCCTTTTATTTTTTGGAGAAAGGAAAAAAAAAACAATTTATTTAAAAAGACCTTTATTAAATAAAATTTCACAAATACAAAGTAAAATGATATAGGATGATAGGTAAAATGAGTACTAGGCTGAATTTTCTGTAATGAACTTGTACACCCAAGCAGCATCCTGAAACTGACTCGATAACTATCATGAATAAATAAATAATATTTTCTCATCATTTATAAACAAAATTTAATTAAAAAAATATTTATAATACTTGAAGCATTTGAAATTTCTACAAATTTATATAAATACCACACAATTTATGTAAATATTATATATATGTATAACTGAATCATCTGCTATATATAAGAAACCTTTCTTTAGATTCACTTTTCCTTTTTGGTCACCTTTCATGAGCCTAGAAAATAATTATAATAATTATTGAGTTTTCCCTTTTATTAAAAAAATTACATATAAAATATTTGATAGTTGGAGAAAAGTATTTAACAAGTAAAAGTCTTATAGAACTTCATAAACATGATAATGTTTAGGATAATAGAGAAAAATAAAAAAAATATCTGAAACTAATGGGAGTAAAATTTGTGACTATTTTATGAAATAATTAGAAACTATTTATATAAGAGTATTAAAAAATGCCTGCATTATCTCAAGTTTTAAAGAAATTTCTGTTTTGAAGTTTACAGTAAATATATTTAAATATATTCTGCTAAGCCTTTTAAACGTCATGTCAAAATAAAAATAATTATACAAATGTTATTGCAATACCAAAATCTAAAACCGATATTTAATACTTTTTAAAACTTCTTTCATTTTAACATTTAAAATTGTGAACAAAAAGAAAGAATTTAAACGAAAGGAAAAATTAATTCAGTTAACTAGAATTTTCATTGCTTGAGTTGCTATTCTGAAAAAAAAAGAGGCTGCTATTATAAAATTTATTCTATATATATAAAGGAAAATGAAAGTTATGCAAAATAAAATTGATTCTTTTCTTATAAATGAAAAAAGCTTTCATATAAAAAAAAATGAAAATTGAAATAATCCTACTTGTTGTAATGTAGTAGACTTGGATAACATTTGAAAATTCATTATATGTTTCATGCAAAGGCATATTATATTTTGGCCTTTTGTTTTACACATAAGTTTGAAAACTCCTTGGCTGCTTCCACTGGGCAGGCAAAATGGAACTGACCTGACAGGAATATAATGGTCAGTAATATTTTCAATCCTAAGCAAGTTCTAAAGCATAAATTGAATTGAAATCTTACATAGAATTGTTTCTAATTTCCCTCTGCAGTTACAATCAGTAGAAACAATACTCTAGCTCACACATTATAATTATCAATGTATCATTTTGCCTCTTGTCGACTTCAGGAATAGAATCTCCCACACTAGTTTTCAAAGAAACAAGGACAAATTTTCCTGTTGCTCGTATTTTCTGATTGATTATAGAATTTATTTTACCTCAAATTTCATTTTCAGTTTTGAAGTGCACAAAATTTCCATTCATTGAATAGGAGATATATTTCACATTTTGTCATTTTTAGAAATTGTATGAAATATGAATTTTCATACATTGCCAACCAGTTATAGGCATTATATCCAATGTGAAGTCATTCTGTTCATGATTTTTTAGCAATGCAGATAAAATATTATGTATATGCTTTTCTTCAGGTTAACTTTCTCTTTATGAGCAGATCTGATGAATCTACAAAGCATATTTCTTAATTAAAATAATGATTGAGCTTTCACTTATTTTAAAAGTACAATAAATATTTGTTGATAAATGAAGATGTGTAATTAACGTGCAAACGTTTTACAGCACTTCATAGGCATAATAGCTTTGCTATGATAATGGTTTGTGTAGACAAACTTTTAATAGTGTTTACAATAACAAAGAAAAATAAAAACAACTCAGACTAATGGGAGTAAAATTTGTTATTATTTTACGAAATATGACACAATTATAAACTATTTATATTAGAGTATTCAAAAATGCCTACTCAATCCCAAGTTTTAAAGATTTTTTTCCTAACCTTACAATACGATCGTATTTTAACCGCCTACTTGGCACACTTTTCCCAAAAGTCGCCAACAACGAGCTTGTGTAATCTTTCGGGACTCCTCTTTTCAATGTGAAAGCTAAAAAGGGTTGCCATATTAGAGAAAACGGGGTTGCTATCTTTGGCGCGTTATCACCTACTAAGCTAAGCTTTTTTTAGCCTGACGTCAAAATAAAAATATAATTACACAAATTTATTGCCATACCAATAAACAAGAACGTTATTTAATACTTTTTAAAAATCTCTTTTATTTGAAAATGTTAACCGAAAGAAATTGTAAAAAAGGAAAAATAGCTGGAATAATTTAAGAACACTCAAAATAAAAATATAACAAAAAATAAAATCACTTGAAAAAAAAAGCAAGAAAAGAAATGACGATAACTCAATTAATAAAGTTTTAGCTCTTAAATGAAACAGAGTGATTAACAATGGATCGTAACAATGGATTAGGCCTAATGGTCGTTTTCACCTAACGCTAATAATATCACTTGCAACTCTTTGTATCAGGTAATCAATAAGTTCGAACAACCTTAACAAAAAAAAAATCCTTTTTATTCACTATTTAGAATAAACACTATACTATTTAAAAAATATACAGTAATAAATATATTTACACTTACCAAGTTTCTTGAAATGATAGCACGCGTTGCTGGTTGAATTCCAAAATACGCAAACACGAGGTGAATCATGGGAAATTCCTAAAATATATTCATGAAGTGTCGTCTAATAAAAGCGATTTTCCTGATATCGGCGCGAGTAGGGGCCGATTACATTGAAACGACCATTTTCACTACGTCGGCGTACGAGGTCGCGCCAAGCTAAATGCGAGCTTAAGATATTATCGCAAAATAACTGGTCAGAATCCGACATCGCGCCAATGCAACGCCAACATCAGTGAAATACTCGCGAGCTTTAGCCAATGGATGCGACCAATCGCCAATGTGTTTCCAACAATTCTTGCTGCCTGGGATTAGTAACAACAGCTAACATAATTAACCCTTTCGCGACGGTTGCCGTATATATACGGCAGTCACTTGATGCATCACAGCGGCTGACGCCGTATATATACGGCAGCCACTTTTTCGTCCACAGCGGCTGACGCCGTATATATACGGCAGCCACTTTTTGGTCCACAGAGGCTGACGCCGTATATATACGGCAGCCACTTTTTCGTCCACAGAGGCTGACGTCATCTAGATACGGCGGCGAAAACGTGGCGAAACGTGGCGAAGTATAGTCAGTCACTCTGTTGCGAAAAATAGCGAAGAGTGGCACAGGCGCGCCGTCGCGAAAGGGTTAAGATATCCTTGACCACGAAGCTTTGCTTTCACCTTCTTTTCTGTAAAAAAAAAGTTTTAATTGTGCTTGAACTTCGTGTTTTTGTTTCTCCTTCGTTCAGTATTCAGCAATATATATATATATATATAT
>JAOUZG010025633.1:3846311-3871009 GCA_026289955.1 Argiope argentata
AAAAAAATTATAAAGGAAAATTAAATATACTATCGTAAATTTCAAGTTATAATGTGAGAACATTATTATTTTGTAAGTCATTAACCAGTTTAAACCGATTTGAAACAATCATTTGACTTCTCTATCAGCCTCTTTCTCTTTCTCCTTCTGCATATCTATATATATACAGAGAGAGTATATATAGAGAGATATAGAGCGACGATTTTCGTGGCTTTGTTGTCGATGTGAATGGGCAATATAAACTAGAATTCAACTTCAACAAATTTCGAAAGTAAATTTTTAACTTGTCTATGAACTAATTTTTGAGTTAATTGCCGTTATTTCATATAAACTTTCCAAGAATAGGGATACATTTATCAAACTACTACTGTAAAAGATAATTCAGTTGGGACTTGAAACAGTTATTGCTTATGCATGAGATATTCACATCAGACTTGAGTTGTTACTCTTTCTAACAACTCAACTCTCTGTGCATAAGGAGAACAACTCAATGCTGTATTTCAGAACAGGTTCTGTAAACCGTTCTTGTTGCTATTTGTAGTTCGGAATAAACAAGAATTCAAATTTCGTTTGTGTTTGCGTTTAGAAGTCCTTTGTTACACTACATTTAAATTCGACAATCAAATGTATGGAGGATTTTGCAAGCAGTTTGTATTTGAAACCTTTACTCATACTGTTGCAACAATAAACGAAGTTGCTCTAAAGTTCGGGATAGTGTCAAATTTCAAATTTTCAGATTAAAAACCGACTATCCATAGATATATGTCGTAAAAATAAAATATATAATTTTTTTGAAAAGAAACTTGATCAGATTGCATTTATTATGATGTGCGACTTGTTTTTTTAATAATTGTAATCCTTTTTGACTGTTAAAGTGAAAGTATCTATTAAATTTTTATCCGAGGATTATTTTGCAATTAGCTGAAACATTCTGCCTATTATGTCCTTGAAACTTGAATAATGTTAAAAAATCATATAATTCCTAAATAAAATCCATTTAGTAGTTTCATTCCTTATTTAATACATTCTCTAGATGAAAAAAAATAGTTCAAGAAATGTCTTCTTAACAAAGTAGCTAATAAAATATCTCATTTTGAAAACCAAAATGAGTTCTTGTTTAAAACTGTTATATCAGTTCACGTTATATTTATTTTTTATTTTATTTTATTGTCATAGATAAAATATGATACAAAGGCTGTGACTTGTGGAAATGAGCTGACACGCGCCGAAACGAAACAACTTCCTACGGTTGTGGATTTTGACGCGGACTATAAAAAGTTATACACTTTCATTATGATTGGTAAGCATTTTTGGAAATATTTAACAAAGAATATCTTTTGGTGTTATTTTTCCTTTTCAAATAAAAAAGTACTGTCAAGACTAGAGGCAAGAACAAGGAGAAAAAATACTTATTAACTGAACCAATTCTTATATATTTTATAAACTTTTAATGGAAAATGTGCAATGTGTGATTAATCGCTATCAAAAAGCATCAAGAACAAATTTAGACGATACTTTTACTTTATCCAGAAGCAAGCGAAAAATTGCGAAAGAAATTGGGCGGAATTCTTCATTATTTGGCGATTTTTCGCTTTAAAGTAAATGTAAAAAATGTGGTGAAATTTTAAATTATTTGGCGATTTTTCTCTTGCGAACGGCTAACGGAAAAGTGCCATTTGGCCAAATTTTAAACTATTTATGTTCTTTATTATTTTTCATAAAATATTTTGACCGTTCGAGTCACGTGCTATATAGTTTGATGATTGAAATCGCCAAATTGGCGAATTTTTTTCTTGAAGCTTTTAGTCGCCATTATAACGAGTACCATGGAAAATTTCATATTATTGTAATATCAAATTTAGTTGATTTTCAATCATTCAAAATTCATGTTTCTTGTTTTTTTTCTTCAATTCTTAAAAGCAATTTCTGAACAAAAATTAAATCCAATGATGTATACTTAAAGTATTAAAATCTATATGAGAATTATAAATTTTACATAGCAGGCATTTTTTGTAAATAGTAATAAAAAATTATCAATAGAGAAGCATAAATTGATATTACTTTCACTAATAATTTTTTTAACTTGGCTTATTCAAATTGATTGTATAAAGATGACTATATTCTTTAAAAAGTAAAATTTGCCGAATTTTCCAATTTTTTAAATTTCTTTCAGATTGTTTTTAATCCGATCTGTTTAAACAGAGACCCTTTTAATTCAGATTCGGGACCAATTTGAGGAGCATTTTCAATTCGCACTAAGTACGATCACTTATGACAACTGGTGTCTTCAGTTTAGTTCCACGTCTTCCAACATCTTTACAGTGAACGAAAAGGAAAAAAAAAGACTTTTAAGAATAAAAAACCTATGTAATATCTTCTCAAAGTATATTATCTCAAGCTAGACAACAAATTTCAGAAAAAAAAGGGAGATATTTTGAAAATGTGTTGTATCGAATGTTTGAAATATCCCATTAAAATATTTAATGTTTAACCACTTTGATAAATTTAGAAACCATTTGCTAAAATTTACTCATATCTAAAGTTACTAACTTACTAAATTATTAATTAATTTATGTTACATTCGCAGTTTTTAGTTAGAAAACTTACATTCATTCTAACTGTAAACCAGATTTGAAAAAGCTTTCAACTATGGAAAAAAATTCGCCAAGGACCGCCCTAATTGTTATGCTTATGCTTGATTTCTTAAGATTATATTTATTAAGTGATAATTTAATAAAGAAGAAGGCTAACACAAGATTCTGACGAGCACATTTGAATTTTTGAAACAGTGTACAAGAAATAAGCCTCTTTCAAAATTTTAGCTATCATTTTCATTAAAAATTCTTGGTAGTAAAGGATCACGAAATAACTTCAACATTCAAGCCTTGCGACGATTCGAATCATGTACTTGAATAATACCTTCTGAAGGATGATAACAAAATTTAAAAATTGGACAGAAAGATTAATTTTAATGAATTTGGGGACTAATAAATGCAGTAGAATGAGACTTAAATTGGCACATATAGATAAGCTTTGAATTCACACTGTTTATTCTGAAAGTGGAGGAAAAGGAGATAAATTTTGTAAAAATTCGAATCGTCTATGTCTGTATCTTGCTGAGATGAGATTTGGCACGGAGTAACTTTTTACAGTATTTTTCTTCATGGCAATACTTGCTTGATGCCATCGATCAAATGGAATGTTTTCTATAATTTCCTACAATCTGATTCTTTGAATTGTGATTTTACAAAATTTAATTAATCGAAGAATACTCGGAGAGAATAAGGATTTCATTTGGGCGTCGATATGAAAGGAGATTATTCTGAAATAATTCTGAGGAACTCTCCTCCTCGAATTATTTTTACAGAATGATATCATTCCCTTTTTATACCACTGGGATAATATAAACTATTAAATAAGAAAAAAACTTAAGGTACAACAATTCTTTGTCTTTCAGATCCATTATGTTTCATAAATTGAATGTAACTAATAAAATATTCTATTTCAAAACAAATCACAGAAAATAATGCAAGTTAAGTCTCATATTTCGTTCAAAACAAATATTTTCTCTGAATTGAAAAAAAAATGAATAAGAGTATAAAATTAGTTTAGTAATAACAATTATGAACAGTATTATTACAAATTCCCCATATTTTTTCTATTAGTCATAAATTTATGATAAAACTATCGAATTCTGCGTTTGACCATGACCCTTGAATATACTGTGGGGATATGTTCTCGGAACACATCGCCACATTATATTTCTGCAAGAATGCATTTTCGTCTACTGTGTCTACAAGAGCGTAGTCCTTCTACTGTTTATTTGTGTGAAGAAAAGTTCTGTAGTCCCAATATTAGTGAGCATCTGATACAAATAACAATCGGCTTAACAATCTCATTTTGATTACAGACCTTGTTTAGCCCATTTAATTTCTAATCAATTATCTGTATTTCTTTTAAAGTCTGTTTTAGCAAATATTGAAAAATAATGTATTCTTTTCCCTGCATTCCTTAGATCCTGATGCTCCTACTCCACAGAATCCCAATCTCGCCATTTACCGCCAATGGATGTTCGAAAACGTTCCTGGAAACATAATACAAAATGGAGATTTGGTGACATCTTATGACGCACCACAAGCCCCAGCTTATTCAGGTAGATTTTTAATAATAACTCAAAATGAGTTGCCAGTAAATATATCGATACGCAAAACATTAATTTTGATTAATTTATTTTAGAGACTTTCTCTATCGACGGCTTTTTCATCCCGTTCTACTCTTAAGCAAATACTTGGAATTTGGTAAAATATTATTCAAATTAGTCTTCGAATCGTAGGCTTTGAAGGAAAAAAACTCATGCAGAGAGCATGATATCTATTAATAAAAATGAAATTTGTCAAAACAAACATTGTAGATAATTTAATTTTGATTGTTAGAAAAGAAAAGCTCTGGATATTGAAAGCTCACTGTTTTTCTAATTATTAAAAATTATAAACGTGTGAACTTGAGAATAACTCATACTGTTTTTACATAGTGATATACTAAACATGAAAATTGGATTTTCAGGATAAACATGAGTGTAAGCAATTGAAAATACGTAAATATATGTATAAAATGAAAACCTTTTCTTCCTTTAAAAATTGATACAAGAAACTAACTTTCAAATTAAAAAAAAAGTCATATCACTAACTCTCCGACCTGCCCGAAGACACGTGGATAATAAAAACTGAATGACTGGACCGCCGCCGCCGCAACGCTGGTGGGAGCTACGGTTGAGTCCAAAGAGCCATCACCGGCGGCGGTACAACACTTCCCTAAGGAAGTACGTCCCGTCCTCGATGGGAAGAGCCAAACTCCCACTTTTTCATATACCCTCTAGTGTGCCGTGATTCAACCAACTTGTTGGAGACATCTCATTCTCATTTCGCGGTGCTTTCCCTGGGGGGGGGGGGTTCAAAGTAAAAGAAATGTAAACATGGATCATCTTCAATTTTTTTCGCTGTCTTTAACTTGAATATACATGATACAATTTGTACATTTTTTTGATATTGCAATAAGTTCTATTAACGAAATTTTTATTCAAGATATTTATCAAATTTGAGAATAAAATAACAAAACTTCTGCTTGAAACCATTTCAATATTTGAGAATTGTTTACTCACGATTTAGTTAGTGAATTATCGTGAATTCAGATTTCACTCTAAATATAACCTTTATGTTGAGAGAGATGGAGCTGTTTTTCAAACAAAAATCATTTCGCAGCTTACAATGATTTTGAAAAGAAATAGTTTTAAACAATGAACCTTCCATTAGAGCCTTGTTTCAAAAATTGAAAATGAATCTACAATGAATACTCTATGAGACTTTCACTTAAGTGGGATGTAGTGGTTCTTGGATAAGCTTTCAAGTGCCCGAAGCCTACCTCATTTGCATGCGATTAAAATTTTAAAAATCGTGATCAGTAGAGTAACTCGTATTGGATAAAATAAACAAAATCATTTCTGTATACTATAATAAAACATTAGAGTCAACGATACATGTTTGTTATTAAGGATAAAGACCATAGAAATTTCATATGTTCAGCACCTTCGGTTTTTGAATTATTTAATCTAGGAACAGATAAAGAAATGTTACTCCAAAAAGGGAGATCAAAATTCGGAAAATCCTTGGCATCTCGCTTCTAATTTTTTTAGGTTATAATACTATTTCTTCTTCGTATATTTAGAAAAATTAATTCTGTGTCAATATATTTTCAGATCCTCACAGATACATTTTCCTGGTTTACGAACAACGAGGGAAGTTGAAGGACGATTTCGAGGACAGGAAACGCACCAACTTCGACCTGAAGAAATTTGTGCAAGATCGGGGACTAAAGGGTCCAGTTGCTGGGAATTTCTTTTATCTTAAAGATTAACTGAATTCATAATATGCATTTATTGACTCAAAACTTCAAAATTCAAATGAGATCTGCAGAAGTTATAACATTAGTAAATGATATAGTTAAGCCACAAATGAAATTTTTTTGAAGAGTATAAATTTCCTATTGTTACCTATTATTGTACTTTGTATTTGATTACTGCTATCCACTGAATTTTAGATTCTCGTCCAAATAAAATTTTCTTTTCAGTCAGAATGATGCGTGTCGTATTCTTGATTTTCTGATTTACCAAAAAATACCTTGAGATAAGTGGAATTGCATTTGCACATCAAAAATAAATAAACCGTTGCTGAAGAACTGTATTTCAATACATCCTATATTTGGAAACTTCTTCAACGGGGATCACTAGGAATATGAATGTGAGGTTTCTGTATAAATAAGTAGGTTCTATATCCTCTTGAAAAAGAAAGCTGTGCCGGAGAACAGTTTTTCAGTTCGTGCTATATTTTCAAATTTTCTTCACCTTGGTTCACTTGGAATACGAAATATTACATTTAAAAGCCTTTTTCTTTTCGAGCTTAATATAAAAGAAGTATATTTTTCTTTTTATATAAAAAATACTAATTATTATTAAATTTAATAAAATAATGGTGGCTTTTAAAATAATTTGTCGATAGAATTTTTAAAAAAAATAATTTAACCTTGTTTTTATAATAGAGAAAATAAATATTTTGCCAAATCTTCAACACAAATTTATTTATTTCTTTTTCTTTTTATTTAATTGGAAAATTGTTTCCTTCTTACAAATTCTTGAATGAGATTAGATACAGAAATGGTACTCAGAACGAGTTTTGTTTTAAAATTCTAATAGATGGCGCCAGGTTAGTTTTCGAAAAAGAAAAATTAATACTTAGCACCGGTTTTAATATAAATAAAAGTTATTCTGATTATTGTATTCTTACATGACTGCGTCTCGTCCTTAACTACTCGACCGAATTCAACTAAACTTTAAAGATTTACTATTAAGGACAACTGGAAGAATATTGTCAGCTTTTTTACAGCGCAAGGTTTAATTCGATTTTCGATTACGTAGAAATTCAGAAAGAATTTTTCCGTGGTTCTATAGTTACTTGAAAGCAAACCATTATTAAAAGAAATATTTTTAAATGCCTTAAAATTCAGAATTTTTCTTTTTCAATCATACAAATTTTATTCAAGGAATTCTTTATCTAGTTTTCTAAAGTTGATAAATAATTGAACTGATACAAATGATTTTAAAATAGTTGCATTTACAAATATTCCACAGTCAGATAATGATGAGTCTTTGAGCTACTTTACTTTTGTTTTGTGATTTATTCTTTCTTAATTAAAAAAAATGGAAATGCCTTTGATTAATTTTAAAGTAATCCTTAAAGCTACTTAGAAATAAAATTGAAGACATGAAAGATTTTATGTTCGATTATATTTTATAGAACATAAATAATTATAACATAATAATATTTCTATTATAGAACACGATAAAAATAAATTTTGCATTAAAAAAAGTTATAAACTTTTTAATTAAGGGTAACACTATCCACGTCTAGAGTGCTAACTACAAAGAAAAAAATATGTTAAAAATACACAAAACTATTGACATATTTGTACATATATTGACGACCGCCAAACTCGACAAGGGTTGAAAACGCGAATCATCTATCGATCATTATCGTAATGCAAGGCAGACAATCTGAATACCTTGAAGACAGTTGGAGTTAAATGGTTAAAAAGCGTCTGTTTACAGAAGTTTTGGTATCTAGATGAGTTGTTGTTGTTACTAATGACACTTTCCACGAACAAGCGTGCTAACGGCCTTCAGTGATTTTAAGCCGAAAGAGAGTCTCTTGTTTTTGAAGTAGCACCAACTTAGGGCCATGAGAACCACTTAGCTACACACTCATCACATTCGCTTGAAAAGCTCCTTTTTATGGGGGGGGGGCACATTTTGACACGTTACCGTTAGAACACAGGAGAACCATCAACCCGGACTCGAACCTGGGAAGCCCAGGTCACGAGAAAGACCTACTACCTCTGTGCCGGGACGCCGTCAAATAACTATTATTTTTCAACGCACATAAAAATTATCTCATAATTAGTTAGCCATGAATGACGTAATAGATCTAATAAAATTGCTAATTCAAAAGTTAACGTGAAAAATTAAGCAGTCAAAGTTAAACACAAGTCTTTGTATATGTGGAAACTTATGAGAGATTTTTGCAATAACATAATGAGCTTCAAAATTCATTTTTGAGAAGACACCTATGTGAAGGAGTGTGGAGCTGAATGATATAAACGAAGAAATGGTGGATGAACATTCTAAATTCAGAAATTCAAAACTTCTAAATACAGGAATAGAGAATAGGAATTTTATATAATTCTCTATCCAGTCTCTTTATTTTAAAGGAACACAAAATTCTTTACATGATTTCAGTAATTAAATTCTGAAAAAAATTAACACAAAATGATGTCACCAAAATCATATATAGCATGAGTAGATAAGTAGGTATATAGCAATACATAAAATATCGCGGCAGAAACTTTTCGATAGGTGTCAAGACATTTACAGCGAAGGAGATAAACAACTTTCCCTGAATTTATTATCAAATTAACACACAAAAAATAATAACATAACTCAACGAAAAGTTACAAATTAAATTCTAATTAGTAGCTATTGGTAATAAATAATTATTTGTACTATATCGGAGAAGTAAGATCCGACTAATAATCAATGACATAAAATAAAGAATCAGCTATTTGCATTCAACCTTACTTGTCGGGGTTTCGGATCGTTTGCAACACTAAAGTGACTCCTTCAATGAAACCATTAAAAGGAATAAAATTATAAATTTAACTTGCACGAGCACGTGGTGCTTGGCCGTTCAAGAAATGATGTTCTGACATGATACATTGAAATATGCACAGCAGATTTCGTTTTAAACTTTATTTTTTAAAAAAATTTTTTTGGTTTAGAAGCTGAAAAAGCCAATGTCTACCCCAAAATAGTAAAATGAAACGCCTATGTTACTTTTCACCATGTCCATTACTATGTGCGATTTAGTACAATTACAGCCTGAATAAGTGTCATTTGAATCAAACATCTAACAATCGGCCGATTCAACGTTATCGATATCTTCCGTATCGATTTCTTAATCAACTGATAAAAAAATAATAGGACGAAGACGATATCTGATTCAGTTATCGCCATGTTATGTCAGTTAATCTGTCAAATATAATAGCAGAATGATTGACAACTGAATCAGATTTTCGATATCCTGCCAACTTGAAATCGCCAGCATCCATCGCATTGTTTCCTAGACCATCGATTAAATCGGCAAAACACACAATTACTTGCCGTTATTATGTTTACGTAGCCAATATTGTGTTAACTACAGGCTGAATGGACGATAACTGAATCAGGCGGTCGACATACGACTGACTAAACCGGTGTTAAAATTGAATCGACAAATTCGATGGGAATTCGTACATTTCTGATTTAAAATATAATAATTTGAAGATTTTTGGATATTCAGATGATTCTATGACTATTACGTCTCCTTCTGCAATAACATAGATTTTTACCCATAAAACTCAGAAAATTGGCAAACAGTCTCTGACAAGGAGG
Organism: Argiope argentata; assembly: GCA_026289955.1. Taxonomy (NCBI): domain Eukaryota; kingdom Metazoa; phylum Arthropoda; class Arachnida; order Araneae; family Araneidae; genus Argiope; species Argiope argentata. The sequence goes on from JAOUZG010025633.1 coordinate 3,855,847, forward strand.
AAACTGCCCCTCCCCCATTTCTACCACGGAATAACCGTCACAGCAGTAGATACAGTATAGATGAGGATACAAATAACATTAGTAATTAAGTTTAATATACATTTGGAACATTTCCCCAATTATTTAGAATAACATTATTAAACACAATGTGTATTAGATATTAATGGACAACAAATAATGTTATGACTCGTAACTCTGCTTTGGTTTTCGTATCCATTTATTTCGAACAACACAGGGCAGAGAATTTCTGATGTACGTATTTACAGATGATGATAGAAACTGATGAGCATAATTACAGATGAAGCATACTTAATTGATCAAATGATCCGTACATCAGATATGAAATAGCGTAACGTATCAAAATCTTACTTAAAACAATACATCATATTCTATTCTAATCAATTACGGGTTGCCAGATTCCAAGTTATAATAAGATGCAAAAGAAACCGGGAATACAAAACTTATTAGGAGTGGCAACAACTAATTAGGGATTGTATTTATTAGTTTGAACCAAAGAAAAGTTAATCCCCGTAAGCAAAGTTTCACTTGAAACCTTTGCACTTATTACTGACACAGAAAACTGATTAAATAAAAACAATTATACTAAAGTCCCATTTATTTTTGATAGATCACTTGTCATTATTTTATTAAAATTTGTAGAGAAAGAGGCATATTCTCTTCATGTTCTCAACTCTATAATATAAGTCTCAGTAATGCCATTTAAAAATGAATAAAGTTACATGGAAAAAAATTGATGCTTGTAAAAAGATAGCTAAATGAAAATATGTGTTGAAGTAATTGTAATGAAAGATTATGCATTATGAAATAAGATGGCAAAATAAATAAAAGTTTAGTATAAAGAATAAATAAAAACAAAACTATAATGAAAATAATAAAACTTGCTCAGTTTCATTTATCTTCATTTGAATTCAGGATAATAAATGGATTTGCGAATCTCGTAAACATGTGCGGATTATATTATTTAAATTACAAGTACACATTAACGCAATTTTTAGTGTTTGATGTTTAACAGTTTTGAAACTTCTAGAGAATTTAATTAGACATGGCATTAAAATTTGTCTGCTTATTTTTTCTGGTCTGTATTTCGAGGACTTCGGCGATCAAAGTTGATTGTGATTTAAACAAATTCCGAATGAACAACATTGTGCCAAAGATATTACCTATAGTTCCACACGGTCCTTTACTGGTAGGTTTTTGCATTTCGGTTTTCAAAAACAAATGCCTTAATTGGTAAAATTTCGATATTAAGATAATCGAAAGCAATTTGAAAATTCAGAGATTCTTTTCCTCCATATATATATTAATATATTTCAGAGTTTAAGTTGCTTATATACACATTCGTTTCTAAAAGTAAATAAGAGCAATTGCAAAAATATTGTTGATTATAATTTTTCTTCTTCTTATGGCCTGAAAGATCAAATTTAAAAGATTCAGTGTATGGTTTCCCGCAGAAAATTGCGTCAACTGTCCAAAAACACGCCAAACGTTTTATCGCCAACTCTCATCATGAATATCATAACAAATGGTAACAAATGGCAATCAAGATTGTAGCAAAAGATGTCTATCCAAAAATCCAACTTTATTGAGAGAATATCCAACAAATGGGGCCTTGGGAAAGATAGACCGATAATTATACCAGAATGAAAGTATGCTGGATACTCGGTAGGTTGTAAAGACGACTAAAAATTCGCAATTTCAACCATCAAACTACACAGCACGTGATTCACACGTTCGCAATTTTTCATGATAAATAATAAAGCACTTAAATAAACTGTTTTATAATTTTAGAAAAAATTTTCTTGGCGCTTTTTAATTTGTACAATTTATTGCATTAAAGAGTTGATTCATGTAAAATTAAAAAGAATGGTACAGATATTACGTCAATCTTTACTAAATATTAGGAAGCACGAAAAATATTAACAAAAGAATGACATTAGGTTAGCATATTTGAAAATTTATCACTTGTAAAAGTAATAATTTGGTTTTTTCATTCTTTAGATAACCTTTCTGGGGCCATTTATTTCTCTTTTGAGTATTTTTTCTATTAGCAGGACGCAAAAAAATCGCCAAATAATGTAGAATTCTACCAATTTCTTTTGGCGATTTTCACTGGCGCAAGGCTAACTGAAAAGTATCCCTTTTTGATTTATATATTTCTGTGGTGATTACTATATAAGCCAATTAATATCCTTCAAGCTGAAGGGTCTCTTTTGCCTGATCGGTTTGATACTCGGCTACTAACCATAAGATTAGGAGTTCGGGCCTAGCGCTATCCGCTTATCTCCTAAATTTCCATACTGGCTAAGCATATATAATCTGGAACTGCGCAATTATTTGCTTTGACGCCGACAATACAAACGTTTTTTAAAAAAAGAATACATGCATATTATCTGACGCTATGTTAGCTGTACGATAATGTAGGTAGGATATAATCTTCCCAATGCCTACGAAATAATTAAACCTTGATACAATCTGAAGGTTGATTTGTGCTTTTATGTTTAAGGTATTACTATCATTATCAAAAGTCGATTAGCACCAAATGTAACTTAAAAGAAGTCTTATCAAAGAATTATATTACTTTGAAGAATACTTCGTGTAGAGCATAATATTTACAATGCTTATTATATTGAGATATTCACACTTGCACGCTCTCATTAAGTAGTACCGTTGGCACTCACAATGTTTCTGGAGCTTAGTTACCTTTGGCAGGAAAAATTGGCGAATAACAAAAAGGGTGCAAATAATACATCTCATTCTGATAAGTGCGTAATTAAAGAATGTGGAATATTTTTCTATATTCTGTGCATGAGAAACTATGGTATTTATATTTGAAGGCAAATTTCCAAGATCATGTGGGGTACATTCATAATTTAATGACTATAATAATCCTATCTACTGTTTCACATATTCATTGCATATCCATTGAATACGAAATAAATCAATCTTTCATATTGTCACAAGCGGGCGAGCGGCACGAAAACACGCCAAAGATGGCGACGTTTGACGAGGAGCCTCGCGCCAGCTTGATTGGTTTGGCGAAAGGAATAGTCTAGTAGCTGCTGGATTGCGCGCGTTGTTTAGAAAATTTTCACGAGATTCAGTGCACGCGCTTCTTCGGCTATATAAGGACGAGTAGCCGGAGCGAGTGAGTTGGTTGAGAGCTGCTCTCTCAAAGAAGAGAAGCGGTTTGCTGGACTAGCGGATTTTCGCTTGTTATTAGTGAGCTGTGTTTGCGTTTGCTGTTAACGCTGTGTTATTGAGCTCGCTGTGATTTACTGTTGTTGTGCTATACTATAGCTGTTTTGCAAACTGTGTTTATTGTGCGTAAGACTTGCATTTACTTTGTAAGTGACTGATTATTGCTGGATTGTGTTTTCTGAAATTTTACTTTTTCAAGTCATTCTGTATATACCTGTAAATAGCTGTAAATAAATTTGTTTGTCCTGTCCTCAAATAAAATCTATTCAATCCGAACTCGTTACGCTAAAAAACGTAACAATATGTTTAATTGCTTTAAAACGAATATAAATGTTTTCTCAATATATTATTTAGTAAAAATGCAGTACCAGAAAGCAATTATATTGGTGAAGAATTTTGCAAAAAGTGAATTAAATGAATTTTATAGATATCCAATGAAATTTAAAATATTTTCAGTGTATTTTATTTTATTTGGTTAAATAAAGTAGGGTATAAATAATTAATCTGTACTTACATATTAAACCGTCCAACTATATCGCCAAATTTGAAGTCGTCGCCAATGAGTTACTAAACTACCAATTATGGCAATACGGCAATGATGTAATCCGTTGATCTTTATCGCCAAATTTAAATCCGTCGCCAATCAGTTACTAAACAGTTGGAGAAGACGGTATAATACCTAAGTACCGATAAATCTGCATTAAACTCGAAATTACACATAAATTTATTCATTAAATTAGAAATTTGAACACCAAAATTATAATTATAATAAATTTTTCTATAAAAGCGATAGACATGTTAACTTTTTAATAGATTTTTAGCAGCAGATTTTCTTTATTTTATTTATAATTTTCAACAAAATATTTTTCCTTTTTTCCCCCCCAAAAAATTAATAATTAGGGTTATTTCCATATTCGCACTTCTTTCAGCCCCGTTTCTTAACAAGGACATTGAAAGTCATTTTCACACTGAATATGATTGACTGCCAAATATCGAATGTTACCAAAATGTTAAATGTTATAGACAGAGATAAGATATATAATGTGCTAATCATTTTAACACTAGAACGCATATAGCACTATTTAATGAGTGAGGCAATTTGACACATAATTATTAAATTTATAGTTTGATTATCTACTTTATTATTATTAATTTATTTGATTATCTATCCATTCTATTACCAAAAATATCAACATTACTAATATTGATTGGTTGATTGAAATGGGGCAAGAATCGAATTTTTGGAACATTACCAATTCAGCAAAATCAAGATGGGTTCTACGTTAGCCAACATCAAGGACATGTTAAAATATATTTCAGTCGAATTCTTAAGACTAAAGTCTCCCGGCAATGAATCCCAAACGATCATTCTATATGTGTTTGATAATTTCTGTTGATGAGTATGATGACATTGCGAAGTTAAAAAGAAATGCTGTTAAAAAATGGTTATTTGATAAATTAAGGAAAGGCTGTAATTAGCTTACTTTCTTTACAAGTATTTATAGAAAGTGAAGATATGTCCATTTCTTTTAAAATGTCTATCCTGTTGTGTTTTCCTACGGACTGCCGATGTCGGTATTGATACCATGTACAGCAATGTAATAAAACACTTTCACATTTTTTAAAGTGCATGTTCTTTGCAACTTTGCTACTAGACTACTTATTTATTATTAAACATGTTATAATAAATAATTTTATGAAATAAATACACTTACCTGACTCGTCTAAACCTTTCTTTAATCAGAAAAATAATCCAGAAATTTTCGTTAAAAATATCCTGGAACGTTTCAGTAATAAAATCGTTGTTTTGTTCCCATGATATACATATATTGGAACATGTAGGCAATGATTGTTCACCTACGCATACTTATGACATAATATTTGTGATCATAATGTTTCTGATCATCTTGATTCTAATACTATTTCCGATCTGATCTACTATTTTTGAACTAGACATCCATTTTTGAACAATCACTGATGTCGTGAATTGTCAAGGAAAATCAATGAAAATATAATCAAAGAATTCTGTTAGAATGATAAAATAAAATGCAAGTGAAAGAAATCGTTTGTCCTTTTTTAAAGGCAAACGATTTGTTCGTCTTTATTTAATATCAAACGATTTCAAAAAACTCTAGTAATCGTTAATTTATTTTTTTTATTTTCTGTTCTGATAAAATTAGTGAACAGATAATTTTAATTAAAATATATTCGTCTAGCAAAAATTGTAAAAATATAAATATTATCAAAGTTTATTTCAGTTTAAAAAGAACTCTAGAAGGTATGAAAATATTTTTAATTATACTGCATAAAATATTTAAAAGTTTTAATCGATATTTATTTGTCGTTTATTTTTAATGTTCATTTTTCACAAAATTGCTGTTGTTGGTGGACAGTACAACAAGCGAAAATAATTCTAAGCAATTCAGTATAAGGAGAAATATTACGCTTACTTGTTTAGTTATTATATCGGTGACAAGCTTGACGGGCATTATAAATTAGGACTCAATAAAAGTACCAATATAGTTTCATTTCAAGAAGATTATTTTAAATAATAACTATTTTAAAATTAGTTTATTAATAACTATTTTAAAATATAACTATTTTTTTAACAAAATGCTATTTTGAAAACAATATCTGAAAAGATTTTAAGAAAATTGACGAATCGCAAATCTGAGGCCCTTACTTCGAGAATTTCGAAATCCGATTGAATACGATAATTGTCGTCACTTCAATATAAAAAGCTCGAGAGCAGACGATTTTTTTCCAAAATAGTAATTCTAAAATTAATTCATTCTTAGAAAAAAATAATATTGGTTAATTTAAAGAATCATCCACTTTCTTTCGGGGGGGGGGGGAGAAGGCAATTGAAAAAAAAATGTCTGTACTCGAGATTTTTGAAATTATGTTTCTTTATTTCATTTGAACACTTTAAAGAAGATAGTTGATTCATTATTTTTAGTAATAAATTAATAATAATTATTATTTCTATCCATTAATTAATAATCTTGATTCAATTATTAAAAAACTTAATTAAGAAGATAAGCATCGAGTTTTAACCATTGAATATTCTACGCCCAAAGTCATAGTAGATTTTATAAGTCTATTTGATCGCGAATCCTATCGCATACATTTCCTATATTTCGTGATATTGACATGTTCCAAAATATTTCGGATGCCTCTGTAAAGAAAGAGAATATTGAACTTATGCAACTATTATAAAAGAAAATTGATATGTCATTGTTAGTTTTCATAGCTATTATACTTTTTTAAGAAGTTAGATTGAAAATAACTTTTATGATGCTTTGAGAGTTTCTTATATGATGGCGAAAACGTTTCTCAGAATTAATGTGGTACAGTTAATTAGTAATTTGAGTTTTTATACCATATCATTTTAAGTAATCTTTGAATGAAAAACAAAATTCAAAAATTGCCTATATTTTAAATTGATCTAAATTGATAACTTCTTTTGGAAAATAAAATACTATAATTCCTAGCTCAATATTTATTAAATTTTTTTAAAGTATTATTTTATTTACTTTAATTTTATATCGTAGGTAAAATTCAATAATAGGGCAGTATCTTGTGGAAGCGATTTCTCTCGTGCCGAAACGAAACTACAACCTACAATTGTGGATTTTGATGCCAATATAAAAAAGCTTTACACCTTCCTCATGATTGGTAAGAGTTTTGGAATAAATAGCACTTTTTCAAGAAAAAAAAAGGAAAGAAAATGAACACCAATCTTTAAAATATTAGAAGCAAAATTAATTTCAATTACCAGATATAAAAAAAGTAAATCCACTCCTTGCTTATGGTGCGAAAAAAAGTCAATTAAAAAAAAGAAACTAAGAAACGGATGCTTGTAGTTTCGCTTTATTATCATGTCAGGACATGATATTGTTTTGGAAATGAGGTTCTCTGACATCAACAAAAATCCGTAGGCGAAAAATTGAAATTTTTATTATCTACACGAGCGTCTCAAAATATCAGCTTTTAATAATGTGATGCCATGGCATATACGAAAGCTCTGATTTTTTAAAAAAGTCAATGATTACAACAAATAAAACCTAGAAAAATGTCATTTTGAGCACGTGATTATATGAAATGAAAGGTGATATTTTTTTAAACAATAAATGCGAGACAAAGTTTTTTGGATCGTTTGCAATACTAAAGTGACTCACTCAATGAAACAATTAGAATGAATAAAAATATAATTTAACTTGCACGTGGTGCTTGGCCGTTCAAGAAATGATGTTCTGACATGATGCATTGAAATGTGCATAGCAGATTTCTTTTTAATCTTTTTTTTTTGTTAATACTATTTTACTTGCTGATTTAAAAATGTATTATTTTTCAAATAAATAAATAAATATTGGTTTAATTTATCATTTTTATAATGTTTTAACTTAAGTTACATGACAGCCTTTCCCCATCAATCTTAATCTTGTTAAATCTAAGGCTGAACAATTATCGAGTATAAATAACAATTCCGTGTTAAATGAAATAGCAATACTAATAAATATTAGTCGAATTATTGCCAAAAAACTCAGTATGGCAGAAGTACTGATATTTTGTCTAACACAATCTTTTCTTTTAATATTCAATATCATAAAAGTTTATCTTGCATACCAATGGGCATATTCCAAGTTTACATTGTAATATTCTCAGTATTTCAATAACGATTATTTTATTCTTTATTTCAAATGCACGTGAAGCCTTTTCTTTTTAAAGTTTGAAGAAGAGGGACATAATGAAAGTAATTTAAGAACCTTGTCAACTTCCCATAACCAATTTCATGATTTTCAAATATAAAAAATTAAACCTATTGCCATTTTTATATAAACTCTAAAAATTTTTACTATGCCATATAAAAGATACTTCTAACTTTTATGGTTGGAGACTTTCTATTAACCTGATAATAATCGAAATTTGAGCCACATTTTTTTTGATGAAGTTTATAAAAATTTAAGCCAAATGCGTCAAGAGAAGCTATTTTCTACCTCGATTGTTGAACCATGAAGTAACTTCTACGTTTATGAAGAACTTATTTTTATTGTAATAACCGACTCACAATGTAAAAAATTATGTTTAAAATTATACTTAAAATCCTTATCATTCTAAAGGAAATGTTATATAGTTTTAAAACCAAACATAGGGCAATTTTAAATTATTAAATATTTAATAGATATCAATTTTTGCCTTCATAGTTTTTAGAAATTTATATATGTAGAAAAAAAGTTGTGGACAAAAATTTTTTTAACGGTGTATATTGAAAGCACCATTAATCTTTATATAATATTGAAACGTTTTATAAGTCTTTTTAAAAGTAAAAAAAGGATTATACATGGCTTTTAATAAATTTTAAAGTATATTATTCTAGAATATTATCAAAAAATAATTTTAATTAATAATTAAATTAATTTATTTTTTCACATCTATTTTCTGGTTGTTTAATTAAACTTCTTAGTTTTATAGATTTTTTTCGTCCTGTCTGCTCTGAGTATAGGTGAGTGATCCCAATTGCTTGTAGTGAGGGAAAATATTGTAAACTGCAAAGAAAATCAGTTAAGTGAATGAAAGAAAAATTTTAAAAACTCAAAAGCACTGAAATAATAATTAAAAAAAACTATTACAGAATAAAAACAGTATTTTTTTACTGATCATCTTTAAGCCTAGTTCGGTTCACATCCGTAGGTCGGTAGACTATAACTTCTGAAAAGTCAAATTTGCAAAGGAGAATTGAATCTTTATGAGAACCCAATCCTTTAATATAAAACATATATCGGAATTTCATTTTGATCAGAGTTATCTTGCAGATATGTAAAAATAAATACAATTAAGGACATTTAATTTAGATTCAGGAGAAATTAGGGGAACTGTTTCAACCTGGCATAAAGTAATTCAATTAATACAATACGTCTTACAATGAATGAAATTAAAAAAGGAAATTATACATTTATAAATAAAGAGCACTGTGACTGTTTCAAAATGTGAAAAATCAGAAACAAAACAGCAGATTCCAAAAAATAATTAAAGAGGGAAAAAAATCTTTAAAAGGAGCATTCCTTAATACTTGAAACTTACCATAAAAACACACATTAATATCAAAAAAGTTACTGTAATTATTATCATGTCAGAACATGATGTTATTTTAAGCAATGAGGTTTGTGCGTCAACAAAAATCCGCTAGCGAAAAATTAATTAATTAAAAACCTTAGGCGAAAAATTGAAATTGTACTATCTGCCCGAGCATCTAAAAAAAAAAATCAGCTTTTAATAACGTGTTGCCATCGCATTTACAAAATCTCTGATTAAAAAAAATATTATTTAATGACTATATCAAATAAAACCTAGAAAAAATGTCATTTTGAGCACGTGATTGTATGAAATGAAATAAATAAGATATGTGATATTTTTTTAAAAACAATCAATGCGAGACATAGTTTTTTATGATCGTTTGTAACACTAAAGGGACTCATTCAATGAAACGATTAAAATGACTAAAAATATAAGTGAACTTGCACGAGCACGTGGTGCTTGGCCGTTCAAGAAATGATGTTCTGACATGATGCATCGAAATATGCATAGCAGATTTCATTTTAATTTTTTTTATATGTAAAAAGTAATTACTTTGTGTATATTCGTATTTAGAAGTTCTTAAATCTTAAAAATTTATTTGTGATTGGAAATTAGATTTAAAAAACATATGATTATGAAAAAAGTATCCATACAGCAAGAACCACACTACAACTTTTTGTACTTGATATATTAAATATATATTTATATTCGTGTAACTTTTTTTAAAAAAAGTCTAAGGATAACATGAGCCACTGACCTATTTTTCTTCCAATTGGGTATGAGAAGAAATATATGGAAAATCCTAACCGTAATTATCATTACAAACCCTTACTAATTATAAATGTTAATGATAATATAGTAGGGTTAGTATTTAGGATTCGGGATGTTTAGAACTTCTATTATGGAAAGTTGCCTATCAATGATAATGTTGAAAATTGTGGAAGACTAAGTTTTAACGAAATTAAAGACTAAGAATCACATAAGAAAGAACTTTGGCATGTAGAATCTGCTAACATTAGCAAAAACGGGCGTTTAACCGAGGATGCTATCCTTATTACTCCCTGTGAGCATTAAAAGAGTAGAGGTATTCTGGGTTTAGAATGTAGGAAGAATGAAGGCAGAGAAGAGAAGCTCTGTAAAAGTTCTAATCGCCCGTGTCAAAAACTGACCTCATTGAGATGACCTAGCAGAATTTGCCATTCCATTTTTCTCGAATGCAATATTTTCCGACCCAAGTGGAATATTTTCAGTAACTTACGACAGTTTGAGCCTTCGAGCTTATGGTTTTGCATTGCTTAATGAAACGAAGAGGATGAAAGGATAATTATCCTGAGAGGATAATATTTCCAGCTGAGCGCTGAATGAAATATTTCGGAAAGAGTCCTCAAAAGCCCCGCTCCCCTACCCTCACCACCACTCCAAAATTATTATACGAAAAAGCTGCTATCATTGGAATAATATTTGGAATTTCTAAACATTATTTTAAGATAAAATTAATATTTCTCTTTTAGATCTGTTAAATTTTTCATTTGAAAACAAATTACAAAAATAAAAGATTAAAATGGAATCTGCTATGCATATTTCAATGTATCACGTCAGAACATCATTTCTTGAAAGGCAAGCACCACGTGCTCGTGCAAGTTAAATTATATTTTTATTCATTTTAATCGTTTCAGTGAATGAGTCACTTTAGAACCGCAAAAGATCCAACAAACTTTATCTCGCATTGATTGGTTAAAAGTAATATCCCATTTCCTATTTATTTCATTTCATGTAATCCTGCGCTCAAAATGACATTTTTCTACGTTTTATTTGCTGCAGTAATCAGAGCTTTTGTAAATGGGATGACAACGCGTTATTAAAAGCTGATTTTTTGAGATGCTCGTGAAGATAATAAAATTTCAAATTTTCTCCTAAGGTTTTTTGTTGACGCTACAAACCTCATTTCCCCAAAACACGTCATGTTCTGACATGATAAAAAAAAGGTACTAATCAAGTGTTTTTCTTATTTCACTCGGAACAATCATTTTCTTAGATCAGCAAGAAAATAATTATATTTTTTGAATAACAATAAATTATATTTTGTATTTGAAAAACTTTTATTCTCTTTTAATTTATTATTTTAAAAATATTCATTATTTAACAGCTTACTTTTATTGAAAATTTCTTATGGTTTTACCAATACTCATTAAATAACTATAAATATGCAGACCATATGATTTGAATCCTATTAATGGACTATATCGGTTTGATATATTTCTAAAAAGTATCATCACATTGTCATTTTATATATTGTACTTTCTTTTACTATGATATAAATAGCCTTTTAGGTAAGGATCATTAGTTCACATATGTTATTTAGCAAGATCTTACAATTAACTTAACCATTCGTTTTGATTACAGTTCTTGTTTATACTGAAGTATCAGTTAGTTACTTTTTTGTTTTTTCTTCTTTGAAGAACATTAGTAGTGACTGATTTTTTGTCCTGATTTCTCTAGATCCTGATACTACTACGCCACAGTATCCCGATCTCGCTAATTATCTTCATTGGCTGATCGAAAATGTTCCTGGAAATGTGATACTAAACGGAGATACGGTGACACCTTATGATCCTCCTCAAGCCCCAACCTTTTCGGGTAGGTTTTACTCACACTGAACATTTGTACATAATACAAACATAGAAATTTGAAAACATCTTTTAAATAGTGCAATTGATTCCATTAATTTGATTGAAAACAATTTCTTATTGAAAAATTCTTCATCGCATCTTATTCTTTAAAAAATGTTTAAAGTTTTATAAAATATTCTTCTAATAAATATTATATATGAAGCCTTTGAAGGAAAAAAATCAAAAGAAGAAAATAAAAATCTGCTACCTAAAATTTCATGTTATCATGTGAGAACATTATTATTTTTAAGGCATTGTTTGGATTAACTAATTTAAGCCATTAACCAATCTAAACAGGTTTGAAACAATCATGTGACTTTCTGAAAAAACATGCTTCGACATATCGAGAATCAACTACATGGTGGATATTCGTGCCAAATTGTAACTTTTTATTACTGATGAATCACCAAATGTGACAACCAACCATCTTTACCATTTTCTAATAACCCTAAAATCAGAAAATTAATACCCAAATCAACAGAATTAGTCTCCTAGAATTTGTTAAATGAATGTGCTAATCAATTATAATCAGGGAGAAAACGGGATATGAATTTTTGGTAAGGATGTAATGCCACGAGTGTTCAAATATTTATTTTATAAGCGTTTTGAGCTTCATAATGTAACCAAAACTTAGAAATCGTCAGATCTGTTTATCGCTTGTTGAAACCAAAATTGGGCATGGATTTAAGATTGTAATCACAGGATAATATACCGATTTTCATTTATCTAAGTAATTTTTTAGCTAGCATACTTATATTCATAAGACAACACAAATCAACAGTCGATAAATCTTGATTTTGTGCAAATTTAATGAGTCTAAACCTTAGATTTTAAAACTAAAGTTGTTAATTTTTACTTTTATTTATTATGCTTTGTAGTTATCATAATCTCTTATAACGAGAAAGTCAGAATTCCTATGAATGGGTTTCTTTCCTTTTAAATTCTACAAAAATACTGTTTGACAACGGATTGTAAAACTCTCCGTGCTTTTGTGCATGCGTTAGGATAAGTTTAATTCTTCAAAATAGGGGTGAAAGAAAAAATGAAAGGAGGAGATGTTTACGTTTAACTATGAAGACTCGTGGTTTTATAAGACTTAAATATCAAAGATAATTAGAAATACAGATGGAAAAAGGCATTGACTCAATGTAAGAATAAATAATTCCCCGTTTTCTGCTTCTTGGTGACAATGTTAAATGATATTACATTAAATTTTCTTCGTAATACTCCTGAAAGCTTTTTTATCACTTAAGCTAGCCATATCAAAACGAAATTCTGAGTTAAAATAAAATAAGGTCAGAAATAAAATAGCACTTAAATACGAGTAAAAAAAGTTGATGCAAGCGGGGAAAATCAGAAGTCAAAGGGAATCATAGAAATGCGCTCATCGTTCCGTTTTTACCCGTTAAGGAGATGGAATCGTCGAAATGTGGTCGTCTCGGAATCCGTTGACGAACAGCATGCTAATATAGTCTAATTCACACATAGCAAATTTCATCTGTCTAGCTCAAAACGTTTTTGAGTAATCTCATGCTCAGGTACAATTCAAAAATTGTGTATCGGTTTCAGAAAGTTTGAAACGTAGAGATTTATTTTAATCTTAGTTACTTATTTTTAAAACTAAAATAATGTTTTTTATTTGTATGTGAACTAGCAACAAAAAGTAATTATCTGGAATTAAAATTAAATATTTAGGATGCATGTAAAAGTAAAAATTAAGGCTGCATCATTCAACAGTCATATTTTTATTGCTGTTAAATAACCTTTAAAATTAATAAAACTTTATCATTTCAATAACTTTAAATCGACATATTCTGTTTCTTAAAACCAAATGAATTGAAGTGCATTTTGTTAATATTTATTTATACTTCTTATTGATTTATTCATTCAGTAGATTAATTATAAATGGCTCATTTTCTGTGGAATAAACATTTATCAAACGAATTTTTAAAACCAGATATTGTTAACTAAAAATTAATGCCATTTTTTATATTAGCAGAGTAGTATTACACGCCTTTTCAGTATTTAAGACAGTGTTTTCCTACTTGGGGGAGGGGGCGTCTCGCAGGGGCACAATTTGAAAATGAACTTGATAAAACTTTAACCCTTTCACTCCGGACCGTTTAAATGCAATGCTAGATATTGGTGCCAAATTTTACACAAAAAGCAAATTTTTAAGTAGTAAACAGTTTTTCATTGTATGTTTTGAAATTTTACTTACTGTGTTTTGTTAACGTTTTCACAGTGATTTATTCCTAGAATCCATCATTTATGTTTCTTAAGTGAGCAAATCAATTTTTTATTGCTAAATAGTATGTGTGTTACATAGGGGGGGGGCGTGAAAACTTTAGAAAGGTTAAAGAGGGGCACGGCACCAGAAATAATTGTGAAACACTGATTTAATCAGTAAAGCTGCATCTGAGATATTCGATTTGTGAAACGCAAAAAATAATTCAAGATATCTTCACATAAACTTTTTTACCAGTTAAAATTTATTTCATATACATAAAATTAGCTTTGGTGCAAAAAAAATTACATTTGTATTTGGAAGCAAATTTCAGATAAGCCTTTTCTTTGTCTTTTACGATATTGTTGCTAGAACAGTCTTTTCACCAATATTTACAAACCAAATATTTTAATTTAATTATGGAACATTGCATATTTGTAGTTGAATGGATGCAATAATTGAAAATTGCATCTTGCAAAAAATTTGCTATGTCCGTAAAATGAATGATGTAGTTGGTATATGATGAAACAAACTCAATAAAAAAAATGCCGATTATTCATCAGAAACACTTAGACGACAAAATTCTTAATTTTTAAAGCAATTATAATATTTAAAAAAAATCTCGTATATTTAGAAAAATTAATCTTAAGTCAGTATATTTTCAGATCCTCACCGATACATTTTCCTGGCCTACGAACAACGAGGGAAGTTGAAGGACGATTTCGCGGGCAGGAAACGCACCAACTTCGACCTGAAGAAATTTGTGCGAGATCGGGGACTAAAGGGTCCGGTTGCTGGGAATTTCTTTTACCTTAGAGATTAACGGAATTATTGATTCAAAATTGCGAAATAAAATAATCAAATGCCATGACCGCAGAAACTGTTATAGTTTAGCTGTAATTCTACCTTTCTTACGACTATACATTTTATATTATAAAGTTTAATAGTAATCTCTTTCAATTCTTACTAT
>JAOUZG010025633.1:3887349-3900990 GCA_026289955.1 Argiope argentata
TATATATATATATATATATATATATATATATATATATATATATATATATATAAAATCTGTTTTTCAGCAGAATATTAAAATAAAATGCCAATTCGATGTCTCTCAGAAGAAAATAAACAATCAAAATCATATCTTGAGAAAAGAAAAAAACGAAATTCTACATTTCGAGTTAAAATAGTAAATAAAATAATCATTAATATGTAAAGTGAATTTTTCAATAACTAAATTTAGCGAGCGGCAGTATAAAAAAAACTTTTCAATTATAAAAAAATCCCCAAAAAGCAAATAAAATGATAGCTTCTGATAACTCTCACGCATAAAGAATTTCAGGAAAAGTGTTCTAATAAGAATTCTTGTTCTATTAATATAAAGAATTTTTTATGTAATTTATTAATTTATATTTTCTTTATTTTAAGAAAGACTCTGATACAAAAAAAGGGCAGAATGGTTTAAAGCTTAGCCATCTCTTCAAAAATGGAACTAAAACACACACTCAAATTTTGTTTTTTAGCAATCGAATGTATGACAATCAACCTGGCATCAAAGAAATATCTTATTTTTGAATGACAATTACGATAAAAAAAGATTTTTATATTTGTGAATTTTAAAAATTCGTAATCATTTGTTTTCAAGACAACCTTTATGGAGTTAATCTATATAAGTCAAGGCGAAATGATTTTATAATTTTAAAATGCAATTATAAGATTTTATATTTAATTAATTTTACAACAATATAATTGTTGAATAGAATTGTGAGCTTAATAATGATCCCCATATCGTGTTGAGTCAGTAAAACGTATCAGGCAACTGTGCAAAATCTTTCAAGTTTTTGGAACTCTAAAAATTATTATAATTCTCTAATTATATCTTGCAAAATCATATATTTATATTGAATATAATTCCAAACTATGTTATGTTTGGTGGGTGAAACTTGAAACGAGATCCTTACTTCATAACTAGATTTTTGCTAAATTTGAGAAGAAACTATCGGATAACAAAAACATATATATTTGTTACTGTAGTCTTTTGTATGTATACTCAACTAGAAATTACAATAATATACCTAAACATTCGTATGAAAATACACCAAAACCGTAACTATAACAAGTTTTGAGCACATCCTCTAATTGAAGGAGACTAAAATTTAATATATTTTAGTCCTCACTAAATTTTTGGTGGTTTTACCCTGTTTGAAATTTTAAGAAACACTACTTTACAACTTTATTCAGTCTGTACCTCTTACAATAGTTTAAATGAGGTCACGAACAATGCCTTTTAACCCTATGTCTGGCGCAGTATAGTCCTATATGGCTGTTAAGCCAACAAATAACAAAATATAATCCATCCAATCCAAAATTTTGAGTTAACCCTTTACTGCATGAATTAATAAAGCGTTGGAAAAAAAATTCATGGTGGAAATAGCTTTATTTAATTATCAATAAGATATATTAAAAGAAAAATAATGAAAAAGTTTTATATTTAGGTTTTTTTTACGGAATTATATATCGGCTCGTATGCACTGAGACAAAAACCAGTGTAGTTGAAAAGCGGAAAAATTATTATCCATCGAAAAAGATGAGTACATCGACTCAGTGATAATATTTTTTGGGTTAAAAAGTACTTACGTTTTACTCTGTTATCTTTTTTTAATGAATCATTCGCACTTCCATTCTGCTTTTTCACCCACTCGCACAAACGTGAGGTTATTTCGAAATGTCATAAAATCATAAATAAATTTTTTTGCGTTTTACTATTGATAAACGTATATTTGGTGGATTAAAATAGCTTGAATTATTATATAATACTTGATTTGGAAATAAAACTGAATCAAAACTGCAATACCATATATCGGCCCATTTGCGGTAAAGAGTTCAACAAAAATGTGCCATATTGTTTGAGAATGGGAGAAAGTTCAGGGGAGATCATTCAACTGGTATTACTACTACTAATGTTGTGTCATAGAAGCTAATCTAAACGCCCGACAACTTACCGGCATTTCCGCTGTATCCACTAATGTGCAAAGTGTAATCTTTTTTCTCGTTGTCGATGTAGAAACTTTTGTACACTGCATAACGACGGTTTCCCCTCACATCCGCCAAATCGAAGCGAATTTCGACAGGCATCAGGGTGCTCAGAGTGTGGATGTTGTCGTTTCCTGGCAGAGATAAAGATCACGGGATATTACAATGCAGGAAGAGTTGAGAAATTTGTTTTTACAACATATGATTCTTTCGGCACACGTACCTAGCCAGAAATCTCGCTCGACGTTTCCGAAGCCATGCTTGTAGTCAGCCCAATCCCGATAAAATTTCTCAAGTGGTGTGAAGTTTCCTCTTCTTTGGATTACCTAAAATAAATTAAACAAATGTAAACAAGAACATATTTATAATGGATAAAATATGAATGGATACTTTTTTCAATTCCTACCATTAGCTCACCTTCTTGCTTTATATATCTCTCTCTTGTTCAAATTTTTAATCTTTACTTATAATAAAGCACAATGTGTGTGTGTGTCTGTTGGCGATGTACAGGCCAGACCGTTCAACCTACAGCTACCAAATTTGGTATATGTATACCTTGGATGCCGGGAATGTGCACCTCGGAGCCCTTTTTTGAATTTTTAATTAAATTTTTAATTAATTAAAAAATAATCCAAATTTTGACGTTTTTTCGCTATAACTTCCGAAAATATTATAGCACAAAATTGATTTTTGCATCAACATAAAGCTCAAAAAATTAGCTTTTCAATGATACTAGAGTTTTGACCTACAAATTAAAACTCTATTTTTAATGAATTTTTAAACACTTAATTTAATCGTTTTTTTTCAACAATTTACTTCGCATAAAATTAAAATAAAATGTTATCGTCTCGAGGATCTAAAAAAATCAGCTTTTAATAAATGTTGCCATCACATTTTCCGAAGTAACTAAAATAGAATTTTAATCTCAAGGAAACACCAGGCCCTGATTTAAAAAAAGTTAATTACTACCAAAAATAAAACAGAAAAATATAATTTTCATCACGTGATTATGTGAAATGAAATAAATAGGAAGCGTGATATTTCTTAAACAATAAATGCAAGAGAAAAATTTTTCTTGATCGTTGGCAATAACAAAATTATTAATTCAATTAAAGAATTAAAATAAATAAAAATAAAAAATAAAAATATATTACAAAAGTGCGACAGTTAAAACTGAAAAAAGAATTCTTAGAAAAGCACCAAACGATAATCTTTTGAGAGCGAGATTAATTATTTAAAAGCAAGAAATTTTATACGTACTTGAAAATGACGTCATTTCAAAGAAACGACGAACAAACAGCAATTGATAATCAGTAGTAGTAACATATTTTTGCATTTTTTTTAATTTTTAAAACAATAAGACATGCTTTTAATTGTTACTTTTACTTATGTGAAGAAGATATTTTTTGCAAATTAAAGAATTCGCCTTCGTGATTGCAATTTATCTCCGCATTTTAATGAATCATGCGAAATAAAAACGCGTCTGCTTTCAACGAATCATACGTAATATTAAAGCTATACTGATAAAAGTAGGTCAGCTATTTGAAAACGCATCTTCTTTCAAACAAGCATACGTAATAATTAACAATGCAAAATTTGTAAAAGCATATAAAACTATTTTTACCCGCATATTTCGGAGGCATCAAAACTTTCTGACCAAAACAATATCATATTCTCAAATGAGAAAAAATAAATCAACTATCATTCCAAATTAAACATAAAAATTTCCGGTACGCATCTGCATAAAATGAAACAAATATGAAACATGATATTTTTGGAAAATAAATGGATGGAAACGTTTTCTATGATATTTCACTATGCATATTTTACTAATTCAATTACACAGTTTTATTTAAGGCCAATATGGCTTAACATCTACAAGGCATCTTCTGTAATCGGAACTTAACATCTAATTTCTTAATTTTTGGGGGAGATACATAAATCTCTTAGCAATTAGTCCAAGTGAAATATATAATTATAGATTTAGGGAAAGAATGCTGATGAATTAAATTTTTGCATACATCATCTGCTCTGCGAATCATATTTAACAAAATATTCGAGATACAATAAGTCTTTAAAATAAAAAAAAAGTGGTACTCCAACCAACTAAATCAATCATCAAATCTGACCGATCTATGAACATTTCATTATAACTATTCGATAAAAACTGGCGATTTTAGATCACTTTATCAAGATATCAAAGAAGCCAATCAGAGTTACTCTAGAATAATTGGTCTAGATTATGATAATGGTGATTGTTCTAAACTCGCAATATTCAGAACTGAATAAATCAGCCAGATTTGAAGAAGATAGAAATGTTTATTTATTTATTTAGAAGTTGAAATATTAAGAATATTTTACAAATATGAATATATAAGACCAAAGGAATTTAAACCATTTTTATACATGTTTATAAACCTAAAAATATGTTATTATTCAGAGCATTTGCATTCAACTAAAAATAAAATTAAAAACTGAATGTTTCATTTAATCTGTGAAATGTTTGCTGAATAATTCCTTGGGATATTATAAATTATAAAAAAAATTATATGTTTCAATTTGTGTAGTGAACATAAAACTTCAATGTTGGACTACTCTGCTCTCAGTTCTTAGTTTTATTTAAAGGCATGCTTGGATTGAGTAAAAATTTCTTTATATTAAGTGCACTTCCATCATTTCCACTTTAATTTAAAACTAAATTTTACGTGCAGTGATAGAAAATCAGAGAGAGATGCGGAGTTCAAAGATAGGACTGCATAAGACCTATATAATCGAATAAGTGAATTATATGACTATCGAAATTTGAAGCTTAAAAATATTTTGCTGATAAACTTATTATGAGACCAAGTTATATAAAAAAATTGATTTAACCCTTTAGTCGGCATTAATATTGGCGAACCGACTGGTCGCCAAAGGCGGCTAGTAGTTTATAAAACACTTTCCATTCATCAAATAAAATTTTTAAAACTTGTAGTGGATGACATTTGATGTTAAGGCAGTTTTTTCGAATATTAATTCATTAATTTTTTATTAATTAATTAAAAACTAATTTTTTAACCTTCATAACAGTTTTTTATAGAAGTTTCAATTGTTAGGTTTGATATAACCTGGTAAGTAGGGCGTTTGATACGCATCTCTTGTGCTTCGAGTTCAAACCTGGCCGCAAAGTTCTCCATGTCGAGAGTAGTACCACTAGAGGTACTGAGTCAAAGGTGATCGTTATTCACCTAATAGGGTTATTAACTTATTAAAGATCGTTATTCACTTATTTAGGATCCATACCCTCAGAAGCTACTGCTCCACTTCTTTCGTTATTAAACGGAACACAAGAATGGAAATTATAACTACTTAATAATTATAACTACTTAATAACTAAATTAAAAATTTTCCCGATATACAAAGTAGGAATTGATTTTTTAAAAAAAAAAAAAGGTTTTTTATATTGCTTTTTATCATGCCAGAACATGATGTTTTGCTGATGAGGCTTTTGGGGTCAACAAAAATCCGTAGGCGAAAAATAAAAATTTTATTATCTGCACGAGCATCTCAAAAAATCACCTTTTAATAACGCGTTGTCATTGCATTTGCAAAGACTCTGATTTTAAAAAAATAATTTAATGACTACAGCAAATAAAACCTAGAAAAATGTTATTTTGAGCAAGTGATTATGTGAAATGAAATAAATAGGAAATGGGATATTTTTTTAAACAATAAATGCCAGACAAAGTTTTTTGAATCGTTTGCAATACTAAAGTGACTCTTTCAATGAAACAATTAAACTGAATAAAAAGGTATAATTTAACTTGCAAAGGAAGAAAAAAGGAAAATAAAAAAAAAGAATTCTAAATGTTCTAAGAATTCTACGGAGTCAAATTAAACCCTCGCACATAATACAAAATAAATAAATATAATCAACCTTTGGCGGATTTGGTCAAAAATTTAATATGTATCTAGAATTATGATGATAAATTTGTATACAAAATTTCATCCACGGAGTTTACATTATATGTACATTCAATTAGCTAAACATTGTGTAATAATTGTGGTAGAAATCGTTCAAATTGTGGTAGAAATCTACAAATTTAATGTTTAAAATTGTGTACTAAATTGTTGAAGTTTAATACTTTTTTTAAAAATTTATTTGAGTACAGACAGATGAAGTGACATATTAACAAAAATGCACTACATACACTAATGAAATCACTCCAAAAGGAGGATATCTATCAACCTCTCAAAATTAGAATTTTTGATAATTAAATTGTTTATTTCTATGCATTTCACGCGAGAGAAAACAAAGAATTATTTTTAAATAAATGAAAAATTTAATAATTTGTAGATAATTTGTAGATTTGATAATTTGATGATTCCACTGAAGAATAGCGTGACCAGATTTGATGCACATTAATTCAGTCGGGTTCTAATGTCACACACCATTCATAAATGAAACGTCTTATAATTGAAATTTTGTATGATATTTTTTATCAAATTCATATTTTTTATCAAAATTTGTACTCATTCTGTGACACACAGGGGGCGAATTCAATTTCCTTCATTGCATTATGAGACACAAACTATGCAATTACTTCTTTATAAGCGAAAGTCTGGAAGGATAATCCCACTTGTGTATTTTAGAGGAGTCGTTACTTTTCTTCCTATATATCCTAAAGGGATGCAAAGGAAGAAACGAGGAAAATCAGAAAGAGAATTCTAAATGTTCTAAGAATCCTACCGAATCAAATCAAACCCTCTCATATGTTGAAAATTATGCTTTAAATGCATTTTCTTCCGGCATATTCATTGAGTATTGATTATTTCTGCATCGTTGCAGAAATAATCAATGGTGGCACTTGCCATGGACAAGCTCCCCTCTGATACAGCAGCAGATTTAAGCCGAAAGGAGCGTCTCTTGTTTTTGAAGTAGCGCCAACTAGGGCCAAAAGAACGACTTAGCTACACACACTCACCACATTTGCTTGCACAGCCCCTTTTTACAGAAGTAACGGGAGCATTCATAAACCTTACAGGTAGAACACAGAAGAACAACCATGCCCGAACTGGGAATCGAACCCGGGAATCCAAGCTCACAGGGAAGACGCTCTACCCTTGTACCAGGACGCCAACATCTCTGTGCCTGCTTATTATAGAAAGATTTCGGGAAAGATCGGAGACTTGAATGTTATTTCTTCAACCAAAGCATTTGTTCTTCTGAAATCATTTAAGACAAACTCTAAAGCAACGGCAATAAATTCCATTCTGTTGGAAGTATCACTTAGGATCTCACATTTGGAAATGTTGAACAATGTAATTTCCTAAGCTCGCAGAAATAATATTAATTACAGCTTTTACAATAAGGGTGCCGGCTTTCTGGCACTGAGGTAGCGCTTCTTCCTCGTGTTCTGGAAGTCCCGGTTAGGGGATGGTTGTTCTTCTGTGTGCTATCTGTCAGATGTGTGAATATGTCCCCCCCTGTAAAAAAGGGCTGTGCAAGCAAATGTGGTGAGTGTGTAGCTAAGTCGTACTCTTGGCCCTTGTTGGCGCTACTTCAAAAAACAAATAAACAAGAGACACTCCTTTCAGCTTAAATCTGCTGCTGTATCAGCAGGGGATTGCCCATGGCAAGTGCCATAAGTAACAACAACAACATGTACTGAAATGTAGTAAACATGACAAAAAAATTTAAAAATAAAGAAAGTTGAAAAGCAAGCGAAAAAATGAGTTATAAAGAGAGAGAGAGAAAAAAATAGTTTTCAAGAAGTTAAAAAGACTTGGATGGAGTATTTCATCAATCCAGAAAGAATCTGGCGTGAGAATTTAAACCTTTGCACTCCGATGGGGGCTCTGAGGCACCATTCAAGGGGGTGCATCTTTTTGACGTTTTATTTATTTATTCTTCAAATTTAATTGTTAAAAACTCCTACATAATGGCTAAGAGATGTAGATTAATTTTTCAAAGAAATTCGACTTAAAAGAATTAAGCATATTTATTTTTCATAGCAATAAACAAATCTTTGTATTAGGTGAATAATTTTGCATCTAATTATTTTTCGGAGTGCAAAGGGTTAAAGTAGTATATTCGATCCGAATGTGGTTAGCCGTAAAACGCTCCTTTCGGCTTAATTCTGCTGCTGTATCAGCGGGGAGCTTGTCCATAGACAAGTGCCATAAGTCACAACAACAATAAGGGTACAATCAATCCACACATTCACGAGTTATTATATATAGTCCGTATTTTATAAATCCAGGTGGCGATCTTTTTCAAAAAGAAAAATGTCAGATGTCTCTCAACAATAATCATGATTGTTAGCTGAGACATTATTAACGATAATATCGTTTGGATGATAAAATTAAGTTATTGAAAATGCATGTAATTGCTCAATCATGAAACTTTCGACTGCTGACAATTGTATCGGACATAAAAATTTGAATGAAGAAACTTTACAATTTTATTTCTAATTATACTTCATACTGCTCGGTGATAATTTAGTTTACTACTTACCGTCCATCCACCCCCATCAGTGTCCATGTCACAATAGACGTTCAGAGATTTGGAGTTTGGGAAGATGGTGTAGATTCTGCTTTCGTAGTTCCCGTTCATCAAGTGATCGGAGCAATCTCTGGGCTCGAAGTCTGGAAATGAGAAATGGCTTCAAAAATGGTGAAAAATTAATCTTTACGATTGGATATGGAAGCTTTGTATTGTAGTATGAAATTGATAGATACTTAAATAAGTTGATTTACGTATTGTGAATCAATGTGTAGAGAATTGATGTATATCTGTGGATTATAATAAATACATCGTTGCTTGAGAAATATATTCATACTGTTTTGGATTTTATAATAATCTTATATTTTACAAGCATATCTCATGATAAAACATAGCTTTTCTCATGAAGCAATATAATTACAACTTATCTTTTCAATTGAAATATGAGAAAAAACTTTTCTCAACTCTTGGCAGCAAACTTGTTTTAATATTACATTGTTCCATAATATACATATATTTAAATTTTCAGTCTATACATTCATGTTAATTCATTCTATCCAGTAATATAATATGAAATATAAAAAGAAAATACTAAACATTTAACTGTCAAAGAGTCAACAATCTGGGCGAAGTCACTAGTCATTCAAAGACTTATTGTAATTTCTCCGCTATATAATTTTCTTAGAACGTACAGTACAAAACATGGCAAGATCTGTGAACGCCCAGAATTCCGTGTTAGTCCGCATTATCAATGTTCTTTAATAAGATATTGCTTTTTTTGATGTCGCAGCTCTTAAACTATATGAACTATAATGATAAATATGCCAACATTTAAATAACCATCGAATTAACACAAAGACTGCTAACTAAAAAGTAATCTTTACAAAGTTTAGATAATATATAAATTCTATAATAATGTAAATTATTATTGATATGAAAGCTTTATTATAAAAGTTATCTTATAATATACCAGCGGGTGACCGAGCTCCGCTCGGAGAAAACAGGTATCGAAGCTAACTCGAATATTTAAATTTTCAATTGTGATTTATCAAAACAATACATGCCATAAGAAAATTTGAGAAACCATTGGTGAAAAGATAACCGGTCAAAGTGCACCACTGTAAACTATTCTAAACAAAGTGTGGAATTAGAATCGTACTTTTTTAAAAGAAAATTTAGTAAAAATATCAAAGTTATCCTTATTTTTTTCTGATGAATGTTGAAATGTCGGAAATGTGGGGCGATTTTCGACTTGGCAACCATTCCTCGTATTATTGTATAAGATAAAATTAAAACTTAAGCTCCAAGCATGCGTTAGGAGTAAAAGGGAAAAAATTATCTTATTAATATGTTGCCATCAGATTGACAAAAACTCAAATTTAAAAAAATAAATTATTATTGCGCATTAAACATATAAAAATGCAATTTTCATCACGTGTCTGCATGAAATTAAAAAAATATATATATGAATATTGATATAGATGGCATATTGGCTATAGATGGCAGCACGTTACCACTTGAAAATTTAAGTAGCCATTATGGCGAACTAATAAGGTTTGAAAATATCCTATCTGTAACTCCGAACTGCTCAACCGTAGCGCTTCAAAACCGGCGCCAATCGATTCCTCGTGGCCAAAACCCCCAGACCCCCAAGTTTACCGGAGTTTATTAATTCTGGGGCGATTTTCGACTTGACAACCATTCCTCGTATTATAGTATAAGATATATAAACTATGAATGGGAATTAAAAAGAAATATTCGTTCTTACCATCGTAATCTTGTCCCTTTGAGTGCTGGACCAGATGAATTAAGAGACACACACCGCAAAGAAGAAAATTCCGCCTAAAAATATAGCGGTACTTACACATCTAATAGAAAATGACACATACATGCTGATATAATCAAGTATATTAACCAAAATCTGCAATAGGAGGGATTTATTTATCTAATAAAAGGGGAAATCTAAACATGACATCAAAAAATGTGTATTGACATTGAAAATTTCAGAGTTTATACAATTTTAAATATTTTGACCATTCTTATGAACATTTCAGGATTAGAGCTTTAAGTGGCATCTTAAATCCCCCGAACTGTAATGTTGCCATTCGCATAAAGAAAAAAGTTATGCCTTATTTTGAATGATTTATTTTATTTAGCTACACAGTAGTTATTTTATTAATCTTGAATTGTTTACTTTTTTTCTCCTTTCATGTCGAAAAGGGAAAATACAGCGAAGAAAATAATTGGTATTATATAAAAAAGAAACTTTTTTTATTTCAAAGGGATATAAAACGTATTATTAATAATAAATATCTACTTTAAAATTATGGAATTTCATTTTCAATATTTCATCGACTTCCTGACATACTAGAACTTTGAGAGTTTTTTTTTTCAATTATATATTAACAATCCTTTAAACTAATGCAATTGGATTATTTTTATAAGACAACTATCATTTAAAAATTAGTTCGATTAAATTTAGACTCCACATGGATATTTTATCTGATGGGAAATTTTTTTTAATTTCCAAATTCCATGACATTTATAATAGTGAATTATAAATGCCATAGAATCTGAAAACTGTCCTTGAATTTAGTGGAATCTGCAGCGGAATGTGCCTAAAACGAAGCTAAATTTTAATATAAAATAGCCACATTTTAAATAATGTAAAGTTTGTTTTTAAAAAACTACATTTTACTAAATTCTTTCATTTATAGATTTCGAACTAAACTTCCAGATCAATAAAAAAAAATAATTTTCTGAATATTTTTACATCTTGGTACAGAGGTAGCGCGTCTTCCTCGTGCTCTGGGCGTCCCGGGTTCAAGTCCCGGTTGGGGCATGGTTTTTCTTCTGTGTACTATCTGTTTGTTGTGTTACTGTGCCCCCCCCCTGTAAAAAGTAGCTGTGCAAGCGAATGTGATGAGTGTATAGCTGAGTCGTACTCTTGGCCCTAATCGGAGCAACTTCAAATAAAAAGTGACGCTCATTCGGCTCAAAATCACTGACGGCCATGAGAGCGTTTGTCCATGGCAAGTGCCATTAGTAACATCAACATAAATAAAATGATTGTAAGAAAAAATATGAATAGTCGAAACAAAAGTTTTATACTAATATAATTTTATAAATTGAAAATTAGAACCAGAAAGAAATCAATTTTCAAAAACAGCAAAATGAACCAGTCATATACTCTACATAAAATAAAATTAAACAAAGCAAATGAAAAACGCGACACGTACATAAATATAACTTCGGCAGAATTTACAGCACGATAAACTAGATTTTTTTTTGTCGAATTAACTAAAATAGCCTCTCCTTTATATAGAAGAAAATAAATAAAGCTACTTACATGCTCAGCATTGGTGACTTAATGTAGCTAATCGCTTAAGGGTGTGTATCTATATAGAAATTTTATTATTTCTGCTTTCAAAAGTTCAATTCAGATAGGTTTCAACAATTTTCATCTCTTGCGAATTAATGAGTTTCACTAATAACTTTCTTTACTTATTGCAAATTTTCTGATGAGGTATTCCCTATTTGTCTATATTTGCTCCATTATATTACAGACACCAATACAATTGCTGCTAAATATGAGATATTTACCGCCAAATGCCACAACCGTCGCGTTTAAATTATATCCCTCCCCATTGTTCCCAGAATATATGTTGCAATGCTTGTCTTTTTCCTTCCGTCTTGCAACGGATGATTAGTCAAAACACTTCTGAAAGTAGATGCAGTGATAAGATGAGATTGCCTCTGATAATGAGATTGGAAACTTCATTTAATAAATTCTTCACATTGAATATGAGATATTATAAACAACGCTGCAATTTGTTTGGTCATCCAAGAGAGATCAAAACCACTGAAAATATTTTTAATTGCTCTCAATTATCCAAATTTGAGTGTCTAAATAATTTGGATTCGATTTTCTATTCTTGTAAACTATGAAAATGAGGGAGAGGTATAAATTTCCAAAAAAAGTATATTCCTTGATGGGAGCAATAAAAATCTAATTATAAATATTCTCTCAAAAAATAGAAAATATAAATGTAGGATATCCCACAGAACTATTTTAATTAACCAACATCTACCTTCATCTTGTTTTGTCAACACCCGATGATATATGTAATTCAAAGCAAGGGTTGTGAAGGTTAGATCATTTCCCAGAGGACGATAACTTTTAATTAGTTTAGCATTCCAGAACAACGCCATCTGTAGGTCTTTTGAAATTCTGTCCCAATTAATTTTGAAACAGAGGCCCCACTATCTTTCGTAAAGGAAAGACGTCTGTCTTCACGCGTCAGCGATTCCCGTAAAGCTACGAGGTAATATATATTCTCAGTCATCATGTTTCCCTGCTTCTAACGTCCTCCTAGAGGAAATAATCTAACTTCCTGATCATTAAATATCTCCATGTTTTAATTCTTTTTAATATATCGCTGTAAATACTCCCCTTTAACTCTAAATAAATTCTTTTATTTTTTTAAAAGAAGTCTCTTCATCCTTTGTTTTCCTTAATTTAATCTTGGTTTAGAAACTAACCTGTTACGGCAAGCAAGCCAACATACAATTTAGCATAATTGTTGCTCTAAAATTAATTATACTTGTAACGCCTACTTAGATGAGTGAATAAAATTATATTTCGTTAACGCCGTCTCCCAGGATTTAATATAACCCATAAATATTTTTAAAAAATCTAGGCATCACGCCACTAAAATCCCGCTATCTGAAGAGTCTAATCTTTCGAAGATTAATTTAGACTGAATGTGTCTGTATCTGTGCGTTGGCTGTCTTCTCGACCTGAATATCGTTCGACTTGGAACTACCAAATACGGCATGTACGTAATTCGAAAGTTGAGAATGCACATCTCAAAGCGGTTCTTTTAAAATTTCAATTAATTAAAAATTGAACAAAATTTTAACATTTTCCTCCCATATCAATGAAAAATTATTTTTATATTGTTTTTTTAAAAAATTTAAGAACATTGATATTTTCAATAATGGCAATTTTTTCCATATAACTTTTTAAAAAACACTAAAAATATTATTTTAAATTTATTTTACATTAACATATTCCATTCTTAAACTGAAATCGTAGTGCATTTTACATCAACATATTCCATTCTTAAACTCAAA
>JAOUZG010025633.1:3943492-3954057 GCA_026289955.1 Argiope argentata
GTGACTCATCTGACCACGCCACGGTTTCCCACTGGTCTAGGGACCAGTTGATATGCTCACGAGCCCAGGAGAGTCGCTGAAGGCGATGTCGTGCTGTCAGTAAAGGTACTCGAGTCGGTCTTCTGCTGTCATAGCCCAAGGAAGACAAATTTCGCCGCACATTCCTATCGGACACGTCCCTCGTACGTCCCACATTGATCCCTGCAGTTATTTGACGAAGTGTTGCGTATCTATTAACATTGACCATTCTACACAGACGTCGGCGGTCTCGGTCGTTAAGTGCAGGTGGTAGCCCACTGCGCTGTCCATGATGGGATGGGATGCCTGAAATTTCATACTCTGGTCACACTCTTCATACTGTGGATCTCGGAATGTTGAATTCACTAACTATATCCGCAATGGAATGAAACATGCGTCTAGATCCAACTTACATTCCACGTTGAAGGTCTGTTAATTCTCGTCGAGCCTGCCATAAATCACGAAAAACCTGTTCACATGAATAACTTGAACACAAATGAAAGCTCTGGAAAACGAACTGTGCATTTATACTTTTTCGCTGCGATATTACTGCCATCTGTATATTTGCATATTCCTATCCCTTGACTTTTGTCACTTCAGTATATATATATATATATATATATAGGTTCTTTTTCATAATATTGCGATTATTTTTTGAAAGTAGAAAAAATAATGAAAAAAGGAAATTAATCAAAATTTTATTGTCTTAATTTTCAATCATTTTGGAGTAAATTAGGATGAAAGGATAATTTAACACCGTCTTAAATCTTTACTGATACTTAATTGTTTTTTGTATTAAAAATCTTCCTCACATAATATTAATCCTTTTAGAATATAAGACAGATGAATTTGAAATATGATAACATTAATAATCTATCAATTTAACTACTGTTATTTATTTATTTTTTATTTTTGTTTTATATCTATTGAAATTTTTCGATTGTTTTAAATTCGTAACGCCTGAAAAGAAGGTATTTACTTAAGCAATTATATGCGATCAGGGACCTAAGATAATCAATCATGGGGCTTGGTGTATTGTAAAAAATTAGTTTTTAAGTTAAAAATATAGTACTCGAACGAGTTTTAATTCCGTGTGAATCCGGATATATCAATTCTTATGAATAGAAAGAGCGAAGAGTAAGTTATTTTAGTTTTTAAGAATTCTGATTTCATTTATTTTAGTTTAGTCATATGAACGTCGTTTTAAAATAATTAATGCCATCATTTTATTTCCGGATTGAGACTCTTAAAAACGATTAGATATAACAAAGACATCATTTGAGCTAGGATAAATCTTACGTACTTTACCACCAGCGACAGGATGCTTCATCATGGCAGACCTAACGCATACCAAACCCGCTCCCATGGCGTTTCTTGGATGAAATCATGTTTCGAACATGGAACATTCCAATCCTGAAACTGAGACGTTACCATCCTGCCCCCGCGGCGTCTCAAAACAAGTTGTAAGAAAAATGTTAGATTCAGAAAGTTTTAATAAAATTAAAAAACAAAAAAAAATTTATCTGTATAAAAAATAAGATAACTCAAATCTTATCATTACTTTCGGGTTTTAGTTCAAATTGAAAAGAAATATCGTACATTGGTAGGAGTGGACACAAAATTACTTAATTTGGTTTATTTGAAGATTTGCGGTAAATTGACAATGAGAGGTCATTCCGCTATGAAATATGGCCTCCATTTTTTCAGTATTGAAAGAATAGAGAAACTTTGGCCAGATATTGGTGATGATCTCGTGTTCTCTTTACAAAGGAAAGAGGGGGTGCAATAGCTTCTGGGGGGGGTGGATCCCCTGAGCATCCGAGGGCAGAAGTCTGACTTCCAGCTCATATGAGGATCACACACACACACTCGCTTGCACAGCCCCTTTTTACAGAGGGGGAATATTCACACAACTCACAGACCATGCCTTTACCGGGACTCGGACCCAGGACGCCCAGGTCACGAGGAAAACGCGCTTCCTCTATGCCAGAACGCCGGCTGACCAAATATTATACTGAAATGGTATACAGTACAAATGAAAAAATTCTTGATATATTCTCGAAACGGTATTCAGCAATTCAGCTCGTAGATCTATGAGAATGGCAACTATCCTTTACATGAGGAATGATTATTCATTATTACTCTATTTTTAAAAAATAAGAACTTTCTTCTCTTTTATTGGAGCAGCGAGTTTCTAGAACTATGCAATAAATCCTTTCGTGACGGGCGTGTGATACATGCGCCACCATTGAATGTATCTCATATCCACGCGTACCGTCTGTGCATGTCTGGAAATCAAACACATGGAACGGGGATTCATATGTGCATTTTAAACTGGGTCAATTTTTAAATGCTACCTGGTGGCTCTCTGTGTCCATTACATTTGAAATATAGTTTCAACATCCTGACTTTCAGTTTGCCAGAATGATCAAGTCTGGTCCTTGCGCCATAAAACCAAACAAACCAAATCTCTTTATCAATTCCTACTATTAATTCATACTACCCTCTGCTCTGGGAATCCTTTTTAACAAAATAATCTTGAGAGAATAATATTTCAAATAAAGACTTGCACTTTAATCAACTAAATCAGTTCCTAAAATTGGTTGATTCGCCATTTGATTTTTTTTTAAAAATAAATAAATTTTAGACTACTTTATAGATTATAACAAAATTGATACTAGTCACCATAAAGACACAAGCTTTTTTTACAAGAAAAAGCAATAAAATAAAAAAAATGAAATGGAGATTAGATTTAAGTTCATAACACAGATAAAACATATTTAAATATTTTCTCAAAATTTCAGTTCAATACCCCCCAAAAAAGATTTTTTGGTGGTGTTTAGAGTAGATCTAAATATTGACAGTTTTCAGAAAGCACATTCCAAGATTTTAATAAACCATAAAAAAAATTTTTTTTACTCCTTTTCCA
Organism: Argiope argentata; assembly: GCA_026289955.1. Lineage (NCBI taxonomy): Eukaryota > Metazoa > Arthropoda > Arachnida > Araneae > Araneidae > Argiope > Argiope argentata. The sequence goes on from JAOUZG010025633.1 coordinate 3,946,440, forward strand.
TTCTTAAAATTCATCATATTTGTATGACAAACCTTATTTAACTTCAAGTTTAACTAATTTAGATTTTTTTTAGCTTTCAGCTTTTCTTTATCAGTTTTGTAGAGGACAATCAGTGATTGGTGTTTCAATTTCTTAATACGCTCATCGTCGATTTCCATACAGGAATAGTCTTATATAGCAAGAATTAAATAATATGGCTGTCATATATGCACCTAAAAATAAAATTTTCTGTACCTCAAAATATTCGTTTAGTAATTCTGATCACAAGATGATGAAACCTTCATTATTGTTCTGTGTCATATTATAAAGCATTTTTTAAAAAATAATTCTCAATCTCAAAGCTCTAAATGTGGTGAGTTTATCACTTTCATGACAAAACTAGGAAGACCTGGCGATTTTTTTTGAATATTTTTTCTTTGTTCATATCCCGCTGATATTGACTCCAAAATTCGCTCACTCCTGGACACTTCCAATGCATTAAGTTTCTAATTCTAGAACAGCAGTTAAAGAAAGCAACTGCACCGAATGAAGGTCGCGATACGAACCTGCGACGCTAAGGCCAGTAGCGAAGAAGCATGACCATAATACGAAAGTCAACTTCGGTATCGTAGATGTTATCTGGCTTATGAAGCTGGCACCACAGTACTCCCCCAACAGTGAGTCGGTGGAGGGACGAAAAATTTTGATAGCGCCAAGCGTTATGGCGAGTTGCTGCTTGCGTGCGTCAAGTGAGTCTGACGACTTTTCTTTGCTTATTTTCTAGCGTGAAGTGGAGTTGGCGGCTTTGTTTGCTTGCTTCAAGTGAGTTGATGACTTTGTTTGTTTTTGCTGTGGGTAGAGGGCGCCACGACTGTTGCAGGAGCTTGCGTTGCCAAATTCAACAATGTACCGTATGAAGGTCTCGATGTGAACCTGAGACGCTAGGACTAGTGAGCCGAGTAACATGACCATAATGCATAAGCCGACTTCCGTATCGTAGATGTTATCTGGCTTATGAAGCTAGCGCCGCACAACTACAACGGCAGACAGTATTTTCCCAATATCTCCAACATAAATAAGAATAGCAATTTCATAGTAATTTTAAAGTTTATCTATAAAATTTTCGTTTAATTTCTTTTTCACCGAGTCCTTAGGTCTTCTTTTTTAATTTTATAAATCGAGATCCTAGTCTTTTTTTTAAAAAAGTTTTCTATACTTTCGAGTTTTGCAATCCTATCCTTTCCATAAACTTTCTTTACTTTCAGAAAGGCCTTAGAGTCACCATCACTAAAATATTCTGTGCATTGTAACTCTCGTTTCAATGCTGATTGCTCAAAAATTCTATAAGCACCAACAGCATGACACTTTGTAGTTAGAACATTCATGGTTGCAAGAAATATTCCTTTCAAACTTCCTACATTATTAGGTCATTATTTCTCAATCCAATATTTTCCAGTATTTATAGAAATAGCTGAGACACAGCTATTTAGTGAAATATGATCTCTTCTTTGACATCTTACCATCAACAAAAAAACGCAAGTTTTTTTTTTCTTTTCAAAATTTGCATTTTTTTAGATGCAGATTTCAGACTTTTTTTCGCAGCATTGCTTTTACTTATTCTGACAGTTTCAATTGATGAGTTTTAAAAGTCTGTTCAGAAATATAGGCAAATTTAATGTTCCCAGCAATTTCTTACCAGAAGAAAATCCACTGCCAATTAATCTTAATGTGAATACCAATAAATTATTCAAAGATTACTTTTTGCTCATTTTTGAGGTTAACGTAAATCTAGTCATAAATCCACGTTTATAAGATACTGTAAAATTTAAGCAATGGCCTTTTTTATGATCTTGGTTTTCGAGGCGCCTAGCCCCGCCAGGGGCTTATCCTCGACTTGGGAGATGCTTCATGCGACGCTGCAAACCGGAGACTGGCATGGACTGGAGAGATGCTTTGAGTTACCCACGAGGGGTGAGGGCGTGGTGAGGAGGAGGTCTACTATGCTATTGTCTGGGGTTAGAATTTGGAAATGACTATTTCAGACTTGAACGGAGCAATTTTAGGGATTTGAGTTCTGACTTAGCGATTCGAAGATAATGAATAGTTTTTTCAGGGGATCAGTTGCTGATTTCATTTTACTAATTGCTCTTTTGAGGTTAGGGAAGGCTTTGAAAAGAGCTTTAATTTCATTGAGGAACATGTCTGATAGATCGGAATCCGGACCTTTGGGCTTGTTTTCAAAGGTTGATCAATGGTCTTTTTTGGAGTCTTCTGTCAGTTTTATACCAGTTTCAACTCGGTAATCAACTTCAATATACAAACTATAAAAAAAATGCTGCTAGATTTAAAAAAGATAAATGAAAAAAGGAAAAGTTGATATATTTTTAAATAAAATTGGCATTCATACTGCTAAAAAGTTACAAATAATGCATTTTTTACAAATAATGTATTTTTTACATTTTAGAATTCCTTCTTCCGATGGGAAAATATCAACTTCAGGTTTGCTAATTAGGTTTCTAATTAACGTAAGAACAAAACTCAAACAGCTTTCGAGCCCTAACTGTATATAAATGTTTGGGCTATAAAATGAAAAATAGATGAATAAAAAGAAAATTCGGTTATTTTCACGAGAACTTGGATTTTAGGGTAGACACATACCTTAAGACTTGCAAACCAACTGGTCACCAAGGGCTGCTGGTATTATATAAATTGTTTGCATTAGAACTGAGAGTACTTAAAAACTACACATTAAACTGATAAATGAGTTTTTCTAAGAAGCACAAAACTCGTGCCCTTGAAAGTGAAGAGCATTGGATGGAATAAACAGCAATAGGCTCTGTTACCCCTGATTCCCCAAAGATTGCATCTAAAAGATGTTAAAAAAACGTGAGAGTTTGGATAAAAGATGTTTCATAATTTTTACCGAAATAGATGGAGAAAAATGAAGTGAAATTTTATGGCTTTAATGCTTGCAACTTCATTTCTTATATTTTTCCTGAATTGTTTTTAATATTTTAGTGCGAATCTAAACATTTTCAGGCAATCTAGTTTTGATCTCAACTTCGTAAGCCGTGTATTTTTTGCGTCTCTTTATACGTTGGATTTTCGAATAAAGTTTTATGAATATATATCTTTATCTTTATATTTATTATAAAGCACAATGTGTGTGCGTCTGTTGGCGCTGTACAGGCCAGACCGTTCCACCTACAGCTAACAAATTTGGTACATGTATACCTTGATAGACGGTAATGTGCACCTAGGAGCTCTTTTTTTTGAATTTATAATTAAAATTTTAATTAATTAAAAAATAAGCCAAATGTTGACGTTTTTTCGCTATAACTTCGGAAAATATTACAGCACAAAAATTTATTTTACATCACGTTGAAGCTCAAAAAATTAGCTTTTTAATGATACTAATATTGCGACCTATAAATTAAAATTCTATTTTTAATGAATTTTTAAACATTTAATTTAATCATATTTTTCAACAATTTATTTCGCATAAAATAAAAATAAAATTTAATCTTCACTAGGATCTCAAAAAAAATCAGCTTTTAATAAAATGTTGCCATCACATTTTCTGAAGATATGATTAAAAAATCCGTTGAATACTATCAAAATTAAAACAAAAAAATATAATTTTTATCACGTGATTATATGAAATGAAATACATTGAAAATGAGATATTTTTTAAACAAAAGATGCAAGAGAAAATTTTTCTTGATCGTTTGCAATAACAAAATTAATAATTCAATTAACGAATTAAAATAAATAAAAGTATATTACAAAAGTGCGACAGTTAAAACTGAAAAAGAATTTTTAGAAAAGCACCAAATGATAATCTTCTGAGAGCGAGATTAATTATTTAAAAGCAAGAAATTTTTAACTTACTTGAAAATGACGTCATTTCAAAGAAATGACGAACAAAAAGCAATTGATAATCATTAGTAGTAACATATTTTTGAATTCTTTTTTTTAATTTTTAAAACAATAAGACATGTTTTTAAATGTTACTTTTACTTATGTGAAGATATTTTTTGTAAATCAAAGAATTCGCCTTCATGATTGCAATTTATCTCCGCATTTTAATGAATCATGCGAAATAAAAACGCATCTTCTTTCAACGAATCATACGTAATATTAAAGCTATACTGATAAAAGTAGGTCAGCTATTTGAATCTTTTTTCAAACAAGCATGCGTAATAATTAACAATGCAAAATTTGTAAAATCATATAAAACTATTTTCACTCGCATATTTCGGAGACCTCAAAACTTTCTGACCAAAACAATATCATGCTCTCAAACGAGAAAAAATAAATCAACTATAATTCCAAATTAAACATATAAAAATGCCATTTTCGGCACGTGTCTGTATAAAATGAAACAAATATGAAACATGATATTTTTGGAAAATAAATGCATGGAAACGTTTTCTATGATATTTTACTATACATATATTATCCAATTAAACCGTTTTATTTAAGGCAAATATGGCTTAACATCTACAAGGCATCTTCTGTAGCCCAACATCTAATTTTTTTCATTTTTTTAACAAATGGTCTAAGTGAAATATATAATTGTAGGTGGAGGGAAAAAATGATGATGAATTACGACTTTTACATTTTTACATATATCATCTGTTCTATGAATCATATTTAACAAAATCTTCTAGACATAATAGGTCCTTAAAATAAAAAAAAATGGCACTCCAATCAACTAAATCAATCATCAAAGCTGATCAATCTATTAAATTTCCATATAACTATTCTATAAAAACTGGGGATTTTAGATCACTTTATCAAGATCTGAAAGTAGCCAATCAGGGTTACTCTAGAATAATTGGCCTATATTATGAAAATTATGATTGTTCTAAACGTGCAATATTCAGAACTGAATAAATCAGCCAGATTTATTTAGAAGTTGAAATATTAAGAATATTTTAAAAATATGAATTCATAAGACTAAAGGAATTTAAACCATAATTTTTTGAAATATATTTATAAACCGAAAATAAATAAATAAATAAAATGTTGTCATTGAGAGCATTTATATACATCTGAAAATAAAATTAAAAGTTGCATTTTTTTTATTTAATCTGTGAAATGTTTGCTGTATAATTCCTTGAGATATTATAAATTATAAAAAATATTATAATGTTTCAATTTCTGTAGTGAACGTACAACTTCAATGTTGGACTACTTTGCTTTCAGTTCTTAGTTTTATTTAAAGACATGCTTGGATTGAATAAAAAGGACTTTATATTAATTGAAGTTTCATCATTTCCACTTTAATTTAAAACTGAATTTTACGTGCATTGATAAAAAATCAGAAAGAGATGTGGAGTTCAAAGATAGGACTGCTTAAGACCAACATAATAGTATAAGTGAATGATAAGACTATCGGAATTTGAAGCTTAAATTATTTTGCTGAAAAACTTATTATGAGATCAAGTTATATTTAAAAAAATTGATTAAACCCTTTAGCCGGCATAGTCGGCATTAATATTGGCGAACCAACTGGTCGTCAAAGGCTCGGAATTGACAATTTACTTAAATGGTGGAGGGAAAGGTCTAAAATTCTGTATTTATAGAATAATGAGATTCAAATTTTCATAAATGTAACACACTAAACTAATAAAGACACAATTGGTTTTCAAGAGATGCAAAAGCTTAAAAACAGCTTGGAAAATGCCTCGCACAGACGAAATAATGGTGACACACACACCCTTCTTTTCTTTTCTATCCTTTTTTTTCACTACTTTTCTTTCTAAAAAATCTTTTTTCCCTTTGTTATTACTTTTCTTCTTCCCTGCCCAGACTTTATTTTGAGCAGGCATAGATTAAATATTCATACCGACTAATAATAAAAGCAACTATTTTCTTTCTTTTTTAAACATCCCGTTATCTATGAATGAAAACCAACTGACTTCGCGCATTTCTTTCTAAACAAATCATAATTTATTACTTCCTGCTATCTAACTCAGTTGGTGTGGGGGAAGGAAATGAAGATTTTTGGCGGGAAAGTAAGAAAAGTGTCATTTTAACTATTTTCCACGCAGTTTTTTAATTTTTTCTCTCCATAAGAACCATCCTTGTGTCTTAACGAAAATATTTTAAAACAGCTTGGAAAATGCCTCGCACAGACGAAAAATTAGCCGAAAATTAGCCGAATCGGTCAAGCCGTTCTCCAGTTTTGCGTTTAACAACGCATTTCGAGTTGCATTTATATATATATAGCATTCCCGTACCCGGCATTGCTCGGGTAATGGAATTAGTGGGGGATAACAGTGCTACGTGCACTTAGTTACGAAATTCCTCTATAATAATTACTTATTGTCTATAATTTTTTCCTAATTTTGGGAGGGTCCCGGCGCCCCTGGATTCCTTATATATATGCCCTTGTCCTTACCGATCCTTAACGATGCTTTTAAAGTAGTTATTTTCTTTTCAAACGCAGGCCACCTACATTTTATTGTTATACCCGTGTTTAAGCAAGAACTTCTTTGTATACAACATTTTTTGGAGTTTTCTTTTTCTGTTGATAAATTTATTAAGCTGCTAAATGAACTGACTCGGGAGAAAGCTACATAAAATTGGCCGTTTGAAAAACATTCTCCTCTTAAATTGATCCCTGCTACTTTTAATTTCTGTCCTTGTGACTTATTAACGGTTATTGCAAAGCAAACTTTTACGGGAAACTGCACTCTTCTAAATTCAAAAGGATAGTCTCATTTTTATTTATCAATGGATTAGATTTGTAATGTTGAAGAGGGAAACCCAATAAACGACAAAATAATTTTTAAATGCCCAATTTTCTATCAGATTTTTTCAATCTTTCACACGATTTTGAAAAATTTATCGAATTTTATGTAAAAAAAATTTGATTGAGTTATCTTGAAAAGTTTCGGCGTAATTCAATATTAAAGCGAAATTTTGCCTCTTCGTTAAAAAATTCGTCAAAAATTCAATTTTAAAAATTCGATTTTTTAAATTATATTGCAGAATACTATATCGTATTGCCTTTCAGGAAACATATTTTCTGTATTTTTCCAGCTATTTTACAGGGCTGTTCAAGAAATAGACCCACCAAAATGGACCTTTTTTTAAAAAAAATCGATATTTAATTTTTGCGTCGACATTTCGTAAAATAAATTATATCTCCGTGGTCTACGATAAAAAGTCCATCCGATTCCACAGCGATATTGAGTATAAATTGAACGGACGCGTAACGATGGCAATTTTAAAAACGCGGTTTTACTGGACGAAAAGGTACTCATGAGTGATCGCTTCTCCGGAAGGCCGGGTTTCACTCGGAAAGTAACTTTACAGGTTTTAATTTCACAGAAATTAAGGGGTTTTAATTAATTTCTCCTGAACTAATTGATATTTCGGGATGAAAAATAGATGTTGGCCGATTCTCATAGATACCGGATAAGCACAAAAAATTTCATCAAAATCGGTCAAGCCGTTTCGGAGGAGTATGGCAACGAAAACTGTGACACGAGAATTTTATATATATTATATATATTGTTACAAGCGAGCGGAACGCACGCCAAAGGTGAAAACATTGGCGGCGCGTCAGAAGGCGCTCCGCGCCAGCCGAGTTGATTTGGCGGGAGGAATATTCTGGTAACCCCGA
>JAOUZG010025633.1:3979057-3996750 GCA_026289955.1 Argiope argentata
ATATATATATATATATATATTGCTTAATTTCGAACAATATATTGCATTATTGTTCAAAAAATCAAAACATTTTTATGTTTTATCAAATATGTCATATCTTGACTTGGTTAAGGCTGTTTATTAATAAATATTATTTGAAACTTTCAAAGCAATTCAATTAATATTACTAAAAAAACTTTTTAATGGTGTTTATTGTTTCCCATACCTAACGCCAGGAGTGAGAAAGTTAAATAAGAGCATCTTTGAAATAGGTAAAGTATAGTTCTGATGGATTGAGGGCTGATTTTCGACTTCAGAAGGGTGCAATTGCTGAGAAGAGAAAGATATAGATCGGAAAATGGGGCTTGTAAAAATAATAATAATAAAATAATAAATTCGATCATCTTCAATTTAGTACATTTTATTCATACTTCTCGTTAACAATATATTTTTATGCTCTTATTTTGAAGTTTAGTTGTACTAAACTCTCAGTTTAAAGCAACACTAAGGCTCTTTTGAGATGGATCTAGTAATTTTGAATTACGGTTAGATGACAAGGACGACATCTGAGCTGGAAGCTTCCACTCGAAACTTTTACATCATGTCAGGGGGAGGACGTTCGACCTGACGGAGTTAGCGTGTACCAAACTCACTCAAACGGCTGTTCTTCGGTGAAATCGAGTCACGAATTTGAAACCCTTCGCTCCGAAGCCAAAACCTCTTTACCAGTTCACCGCGGCCACCTTTATTTGTTTTGAAAGAGAGAAAAATGTTTGTAAAAATATGATTTGCATAATTCTTTTCACTTATCCAAGTACACTCGTTTAATATCGAGCAATTCAGTCCGCTATGCAAGTTTTTATTTTTGTAACTATTGAAGTAATTCTCTCTCTCTCTTTTTATTATGTCAGAATATGGTGTTGCTCTTGGGATGAGGTTTTTTGGCGTCAACAAAAACCCGTGGGCAAAAAATAAAAATTTCATTATCTTCACGAGCATCTAAAAAATCAGCTTTTAATAATGCGTTGCCATCGTATTTCCAAAAGCTCTGATTTTAAAAAATAAGTTAATGACTACAGCAAATAAAACCTAGAAAAATGTCATTTCGAGCAAGTGATTATATGAAATGAAATAAATAGGAAATGGGATATTCTGTTAAACAATAAATGCGAGACAAAGTTTTTTTGGATCGTTTGCAATGCCAAAGTGACTCATTCAATGAAACCATTAAAATGAATAAAAAACATAATTTAACTTGCACGAATACGCGGTGCTTGGCCGTTCAAGAAAGGATGTCCTGACACGAAACATAGAAATATGCATAGAAGATTTCATTTTAATCTTTTTTTTCTTTTCAGATCCTCACCGTATCATATTTGTAGTTTACGAACAGCTGACACAACTGAAGGATACTCTCGATAATAATCATAGAACCAATTTCAAACTGATGAGATTTGCAAAAGATCGGGGGCTTATGGGACCGATAGCCGGAAATTTCTTTTATCTTAAGCAATAAGAATAAGAAGTAATTTGTAGTCATTAACTGCTTTCCAAATTCAGAACATAAGCATAACTAGCTATAGCATTTGTTTGTAAGCCTGCAGTATCTTTAACAAACTTTGTATCACGGATTGAATGTTAGTTAAGTTACTTATTTTTTCTATTACGTTTCCTAATGCCTATTTTTATCGTTTCCTATTTGTAATGGTTTGAATATACTTTTCAATAAAATTCTCACTTGTCTCAATTCTTCACTTTGAAGGGATTTTTTAGTTATTCTATCAACACATAACTACAAAAAAATTATAGTGTCTTTAAAAAATGATTAACTATGCTAACTAATAGATCGAAAAGCTATAGAAAAAGAAATTCCATAGTTTTTCTTTGACCGATTATACACTCTATAACGAAAAAATCGACGCACCAAAGAGGCAATCATCTGATTTCTTTGAAATTTCGTGTGCATGAGTGTTTTGACCAGATATGCAAATAATTGAATTTTGGTGTCCAATGAATCATTAGTTCGATCTCCAGCACATAGGAATTGCGCATCCAGCAGAATGTATATAAGGAGTAGTTCTTCAACGGTTGTTAAAACTTTGGGTTTGATTGCGATTCAGATTACCTTTCAACAACTTAAAAGATGCCTCGCTGCAGAGTTCGTGCTCATTACGAACAACTGTCAGAGTTTGACAGAGGTCGTATCATAGAATTGTCCGATTGAGACGAAAATTGATGGATATGAAGATAATGTACAGAATAGTAAATGATTAAAATCTCAGAACAATAGAATAATTTATTTCAGAGTTGCAGTAACAGGTTCAATACGGTGTTGACCCGCCTCTAGCCTCGATACAAGCTGCCACACGGAGTGGCATAGACCGATAAAGCTTCCGGATTGTTTCCTGTAAAATTCATTCCAATTATCGAAAGAGGTCATCAACATTTCCGTGGCAAATGCAATCGCCTTCTAATCATATCCCAGACATGCTCGATGGGAGAGGGATATGGCAATCTGGAAAGCATAGAAAGTGTTTGACAAGCTTGAAAACAGTTCATAGCAACACATGCCGCTTGTAGTATGGCATTGTCCAGCTGAAAAACCAACCGAGAGTACTTCAAAAGGAACGGTAGCAAAACAACTCTTAGGATGTCGTGGACGTACCACTGTGCAGTAATTGTATCTCTAATGACGAACAAAGGGGTCCGGCTATCAAAGGAAATGGCACCTCAGACCATAATGCCTTGTTGAGGGCCGGTGTGCCGTGCAAGAGTGAAATCAGGATCCTCCTTCTGCCCTGGGTGTCTCCAAACACGTTTTCGATGATAGTCCGGACACAGTGGAAGCGTGATTCGTCGCTAAAGACTATACTTCCCCAGTCGGCATCGTTCCAACCTGATCGAGCCATGAACCACTGTAATATGGCCCGGCAGTGCTCAGGCGTAAGTGGCAGGTGGCGTAACGGTCGGCGCGAGTGTAGATTTCGCTGTCACAACCGTCTATGAATGGTATGGTGGACACTGTTGTTTAGGTTGAACGTCTGATGGTTGATAGAGATGACGAAGGCCCTGTGACAGCTGATCGGACAATCACTCTGTTGTGGCCCTAGGGTGACCACTACCATTCTGAACTCTGCCATTTTCCACCCATCCTAATCAGCATCTTCGAATCTCTTCGACTCAAATGACGAGCGATTCTCCGATTTGTCCAACCAAAGTTGAAGACACCAATGAAGTTGGTGTCTTATCTATAATAAAGCAGCTATACGCTATTCGATGAGATAACTTACGACGCCATTTATTGCAAATTTTGGAATTAATAATTTTACATAGCAAACAGTAAAAGATACTAGAAGGAAGTCAATAGGAAAATTGTAGAGATAAAATACCTTGCCACCGATTAATACTCCAGATCAAACGCAAAGAAAAAAAATTTGTGGTCATGATTTTGAAAATTGTCATGTCATAAAGAGTTGGGGAGGGGAGACTGAAATACTTCCTCGGCTTCCGACGGGACCATTTATTTATACCGTTCAAAATTCACCTCGTTAAATACTATGCTCATTTTCAATCTGCAATAGATTTCTCTCTGCACATTGTGGAACATGGCGAGTGTTACGTAGGCACAAGTATCAGCAATACGTTGTGGAAAATTCTGTAACATTGGTGAATGGGTCCCTGGATCGATGTTGGTATGTCTGCCTTTTTATGTGTCTCCATAAGAAGAAATCCAATGGAGTCAAGTCAGATATGTAAGAGGGTAACTCTACAGGATTATCATACTACTATGACTTGATTCCAATACTGCATAACTCTTTACTGCATATGGGCCCATATATGATATTGCAGTTTTGGTTCAATTTTATTTCCAAATTCAGTATTATAAAATAATTCAAACTATTTTAATACATCAAACATATATTTAGCAATAATAAAACGTAAAAAAATTGTCTATGATTTTATGACTTTCGAAATAACCTTACATTTGTGCAAGTGGGTGAAAAAGTAGAATTGAAGTACGAGTGATTCATTTTCAAAAAATGATAACAGAGTAAAACGTAAGTACTTTTTGACAAAAAAAAATACTTTTTCACTGAGTCGATATACTCATCTTTCTCTACGGATAGTAATTTTTTCCGCTTTTCAACTGCAATGGTTTTTGTCTCAGTGCATACGAGTTCATATATGGTTCCGTAAAAAATTCCAAAATATAACACTTTTTCATTACTTTTCTTTTGATATATCTTATTGATAATTAAATAAAGCTATTTCCAAGGGGATTTTTTTCAACGCTTTATTAATTCATGAAATTTTATGAGTTATGTTGATAGTCATATTGCTGACGTTTCACGACACCACAGTGTTGTAGATCCCAATCAAACAAATGTTAATTTTTTTAACATTCAGTTTTGAGAATTAATATGCGCAGAGTTCCTTTCCGTACTAAATAGGGAATATTCTACAAATTACCAAGCGAATTTTTCCTGTATGTTTCACCATTAACCAGATATTACAGGTAAATTCAAAATTTGCCGCTAGAAGGTGGTGTAAGTTGTCTCATCGAGTAACACATTGCCTTTTTACTGTACTTAAGACACTAATTTTATGGCTAAACTTTAACCATTTTGAAGTTAAATGATTTTAGAAGTTATAAAGAAGAAAAAAGAAACAAAGAAATATAATGCATATATAAAAATTTTCTCTTGAGACATTTAGAGCGTAACTGGGTAACCTTTAACAATCAATTAGTTAGTATCAGTTAGTTCTTCAGTGATACTAGTTTCTCAACTGCTATTATGTAATACTCTGGTTGGATTATTACTTCAATTAATTGAATTTTATTGCTTCATTACTTCTGTGTAACAAACTTTTAAACTTGCTCCGTAAATTTTCGATTGAGTGAAGGCCGGACTATAGAGAAATATGACTGTCTTAAAACCAGTTTTTACATGAAGTGGCAACATGACAGGGAAGTAAATAATGTTGAAATATAAATTCTTCATTGTGTGAGAAATGATTGCTCACAGAAGGCAGTTATTATTGGAAAGAGTTTTTCATTTATGAATTTTTAGTTCTTATATGTGCATTAATTGCACACGTTCTTTATTATTTTTGCAAACAAAATCAAACTTATGCTCAATAAATCCGTAAATGCATGTTATTATCATGCCAGAACATGATATTGTTTTTGTGAGGAAGTTTGTGGCGTCAACAAAAATTCGTAGGCAAAAAATAAAAATGTTACTATCTGCACAAGCATCTCAAAAAAAAATCAGCTTTTAATAACGTGTTGCCATTGCAAATACAAAATCTTTGATTAAAAAATAAGTGAATGACTACAGCAAATAAAACCCAGAAAAATGCCATTTCGAGCACTTGATTATATGAAATTAAATAAATGGGAAATGTAACATTTTATTTAAACAACCAATGCGAGACAAAGTTTTTTGGATCGCTTGCAATACAAAAGTGACTCCTTCAATGAAAAGATTAAAATGAATAAAAAGTACAATTTAACTCGCATGAGCACGTGGTGCTTGGCCGTTCGAGAAATGATCTGATATGATACATTGAAATATGCATAGCAGATTTCATTTTAATCTCTATTATTTTTGCAAATAAAATCACTTATGTCCAATAAATCCGTAAATTGATCTTATTATATTTATTGAAATCTTAATTGTATCATCTTCAGTGACTTAATTGTAAAGAGAAAGGGATATATACTATAAAGAGCAACAAAAGCTGTTTATATAAAAGTCAAATTGTCATTTAAAAAGGCAAATTTCGTTGAAAATAAGTGTCGGAATTCTAATCATAACTTAATTTCGTTGCCAAATTCCAAATTAAAAAAAAATAAACGTAGTGTGAAATATTAAAAAAGAAAAATGAAAAGAATAACTTAATATGAAAGAAAATACTGATTAAAATAAAACAGAAAATGAAAATTAAGATACAGAATTACCCCGTAATGCGATTTTAAAAAGAAAATATTTAGAAAAGAAAAATGACAAGTGAAACGTGAAATTGGCAGTTTTGGTATAGTTTTAAACGCTCACGCGACTCGATTTAAAAATCAAATAATATGAACGCCAAGGTTATATATTTAGCAGTATTTTTCCAAGTGCTATAATTTAGACAATGATTATTGCAAACTTTCAAGATATGAAATGTTTGGCGAGCTTTTGGACTTTGGCACGATTTCAACCTGCTTAGAGCGAAATATCATCCCATGTTTCTTTGTTTACTCAACTGATCGCGACTCGTGAATATTTTCTTACTGTATTCGCTTTTAATTATCTGCAGTCTTCAATCATGGCGTTCAAGTTAATTTTCTGGGTGATTCTTTTTTCCCTCTCAAGTATTGACGCACAAAGAAGTCAATGTGATTTGAACAAATTTCGAACCAGCAACATCGTGCCCACTATAATAGCTGCTGTTCCACCAAATTCTATACAGGTGAGGTTTGTTAATCTATCTCTCCCAATAAACTTATAAAAATATATTTCATATTCAATAAGCTAATTTTTAATGTTATTTTTAATAATTAATAAAAAATAATTTAGTAAACTAAACTTTTAGGAAACTTTTAATTGATAATAATTAAAATAAACAAAATTATGAAATGTCTTATTAGCAGCCATATCATTTCGGATAAAATTTGGGTGTAATCCTAGTTTACGGTACCTCTTGATTTGGCGACTTTATACCGAGAAACCGTGACGTCATTTCTGCCACGGACGCTCATTGGCTGGTTGCCTAAGCTATGGTTCCTGTTGAGTTGTTCAGTTTGGTTCAAATTTGGCGACATTCGTAAATTTGTCGTTTTTGCCTTGGCAACATTTTTCAAAATGGTGCCAAAGAGGTAGCTAATACTAGGATTTAACCAAAATTTGATATAAGTTTCTAAGATATGCAAAAGACATAATATTTTTTACTTATAATATTTTATTATCAGGATGCATTAATAACATTTATTAAAATATATATTTATTGAGTATATTTTACATACCACTGAACTCAATCCTCAAAAAATTTATATTATTTTAACAACAAACTTATTTTTTTGTTAGTTACGTATGGACTGTTTATATAAAATAGAACTGGTTCACGATATTTAATATCAAATTTTACAATATTACAGGTTTGCGGATATCTTTATAAAGCATGAAAGTTTTTGGCGAACTTATTTACGTGACGATAATGTGCTTTTATATCAAACCAAATATGGCATTATATATTAACAATTTACAGAAAACAGTTGGCTGCTATCTTAATACTTGGCGAAATATGTGTAAGTTTACTGACAATATGTATTGCGTTTTTAAATCTAACGGCAATTTGGTAGGGGTTTTAACAATGAACCGTTTCGAAACTTGAAATTTTTCGAGTGACGTTTCTCGAAACGTGTTCAAATCCTACTGTTAATTCACATTCACTCAAGTTCAATTACGTTGGATCACGTAAATAATATCTCTCTCGGCCGGACCAGATTTAGAAATAATATCCATTCGTCAAAATTTTACGGGGTGATTTTTCGCCAAATGTGATCAATCATTATGGCAACTCACAAACCTAATTAATACCATATTTTGTATCATTCAAGATTTTGTGCATTTAGTGCATTTTGAAAGGTTAGCATGATTTTTTTGTGTTTGGCGAAACACCGGTCTCTAATCTTGAGACTTACATTTGTTCTGAGATTTTCTTTGTATATTTTTAATACATAATTTAATTTTTTAGATAACATCTTAGAATTATTTTTTGCTGTAAACCAAAATAAATAAAATAAAAAGCATAG
This sequence comes from Argiope argentata, assembly GCA_026289955.1. Taxonomy (NCBI): domain Eukaryota; kingdom Metazoa; phylum Arthropoda; class Arachnida; order Araneae; family Araneidae; genus Argiope; species Argiope argentata. The sequence continues at coordinate 3,986,838 of JAOUZG010025633.1, forward strand.
AAAAATATTAATTTGTTCTCTTTGAGACACATAGAGCTAAAATATGTATTGTTTTTTTTTATCCCTTTTCCTTTCTTCTATTTTTCAAATTCCTGTTCATTCATAACTTGTCCTTTTCATTCTATCTCATAAATTCATCGTTCTTCATTTCACATATTTTACATTGCATATTCTATATTGTAATGTAGTCTTTTATTATATATTTATTTATTTATTCTTCAATAAATTTTTCCTCGCGAAGCTATTGGACTGATTGTAAAATCTAGTGATTCAGAATTGGGGATTATACTGCAATGAAAAAGAAAAGAAAAGTATTCTTGATGCACTTAATATTGAGTTGGTGAAGGCACTTTGCTTACCATGATGGAGTGTTTAATTTGGATTCTGGAATTAAAATTTTTCCACACCAGCAATTCAGTATAATAAAAGGAATAATTTAATTAAGTATAATGATTCTTTAGTAGTTATTAAATGCTTTGACTTTCTTGAAGTGAAATCTCTTAATAATAATAATATTTGATAAATATACTGGAACGCACATTTAAAATAAATTTTCAATTTTGTTCTTAAATAACTGGTTCTCTTTTTAAAAACCTTCCTTTGTTCCATAGATTGAATACAACGATCAGCCGGTCACTTGTGGTAATTCCTTGACGCGGAACCTTACTCATGAGCGTCCCACGAGCACGGACTACAAAACGGACGTAAATAAGTTGTACACTTTAATTATGTTAGGTAAGTTTTCTTACTTCTTAATACTGATGAACAAATTCTAGAACATATAACACATTATTTATCCTTTTGTAGAATATAGTTACACAATCAAAAAAATGAAAAATTTCATTTCATTTGTACCAAAATATGATAATGCTTATGACAGATTATTTATAAAGCAATAATTAGTTTTTGAAAAATGTATCGCTTAAATTTTTTTTTCAATAGTGTTTCAACATTTTGAAATACTAGCTTTTTCAAAATTTGTTATTTCAAAATGTGATGAGTTGCTGTTTCCGAGTTTGTATCAGCAATGATTTCGCAACAGCAATCGATCACTTATTGACTAATTATTGAAAATTAAGTAAAAATGTAATTAGTCTTTGAATGCTGTTGTTGTGACTAATGACACTTGCCGTGGACAAGCCCTGCTGATACATCAGCAGATTTTAAGCCGGAGATATATGTCTCTTGTTTTACAAGTAGCGCCATCTAGGGCCAAGAGTGCGACTTAGCTACACGCAAGTCACAACCCTTTTTAGGGGGCGGACTACGTTCACGCAAAATCATTCATTCATCTCAGATCGTAATTTAGAACTGGAACAGAGAACGATCACCTCTGACCCAGTACCCCCAGTGGTATTACTCTCGATATGGAGGACTTTGCGACCACGAACAGATTTAACAAGCGCAGGTCGCCACACACTCGGGGAATCATTTGGCCGGTGAGCTTCGAACCCGTAACCTGAGGAGTACGAGTCCAACGCTCTACCAACCAGGCCATCCCGGCCCGTTTGATTGCATAATACAGATGTTGTAAAATCTACTTTTGCAGATGTAGATGAGCTTACTTCTTTGAGCTGTAATACTTAGCCCAGTTTATTTAATTTTATTGTTTTAGATGTTCTTCATCTTTTATTCATTGAAGGAAGGACAAATCAATAAAACAAATCTATAGGTGAGCTAATATTCCGGCCGTGAAAGATTTTTAATTTACGAGGCTAACAGTTATTAGAAACTTTTAAATGTTAAAATAATGTATTGTTGTCCGAATGGTAGTGGCAGTGATGTGTTGAGAAAGAATTACAGAAAAGAATTGGGAAAATTTCAGAGCCACATTGTAAATAGTATTTCTCAGTATAGTTAATTAGCATTTATGTCACCATAATAATTTTGATTTTAAGTAATATTCTTATAGGAAAACTGCCTGTTATTTTAATAGTTCTTATGGTATGCCCTCAGGGAAAATATCCGTCTGTATGTTTATCTATCTGTGACAAAAAATAACTCAAAAGCGCTCTGAATTAGACGGTTGAAATTTAGTATATAGAATTTACACTAAGTTTTCAGATATCTGTCATATTTTGAGTAAAGTCCTCTGAAAGGAACTCAGTCTATATGTCTTTTCTAATATAATCTTACGCGATAGCAACAAAACTAAAAGAGCTAGGTATATAAATTGCGATACATAGAATTAACCTCTATATCCATTTTGATTTTTGGGCCAAAATTCGACAAGGGATTGATCATATGTTAATCTATACTTTCAGAAGCATGTAAGTGACGCAATGAATTAAATATATCAAATTCGATACGAGTTTTGGGACTGCCAGCGTCCTGGCATAGTGGTAGCTCGTCTTCCCCCTGATCTGAACGTCGAAGGTTCGGCCATGGTAGTTTTTCTTCTGTGTTCTCTCTCAGAGCCTGCTAAGGCAGGGGCATACAGAGCAGTCCCGAAATCGAACATAAATTTTATTTTACGTTTCCTTCTTTAATGAATGTTCTTCATTACTAAAGTAGTAAAACGGAGGGGCCCCAAAGAAGATTTTGCTCCCGGCCCCGATTTGGCTAGGTCGGGCCCTGTTCTCTCTGTCGGGTGTGTGAAAGTGTCCCCCCTCCCCCATAAAAAGGAGCTGTGCAAGCGAATGTGACGTATGAAGTAGCTATGTCATTCTCTTGGCCCTATTTGGCACTACTGAGAAAACAAGGGACGCTCATTCGGCTTAAATGGCTGACATAATTTCCAGTAGCATTAAAAACTGCCAAAATTACCAACAATTTCAAATTTTTGTTTCAATCAGTTCATAAAGACGCGTCTAAAACACAAATCCCGACCAAGAACTCATGATGTATTCTGTAATAATGCTATATTTCCTCCAAAAATTAATATTTCGTAACTATTGCAAGCCAATGCCATCAAGGTGATCTCTGGGTTTAGTTTAATTATAGTAACGTCCCGTTGTAAAGCAACACTAAGGCTATTTTTGGGCTAACCTCTTAATTTTGAACCATGGTCAGATGACAAGGACATCATCTGAGCTGGCATCACCCTCTTCACACCACGTCATATTAATGCGAAGACATTTGACCATGACAAATTTTACGTTCAACTGACCCTCTTACACGACGATTCTTCGGTGGTTTGGGTTTCGAGCTTGAAACCCTACGGTTCACAAGCCGATACCTTACAACCAGGCCATCTATATAGAGAATATACGAGAAAGTTTGGAGAAGACCAACCCCTCTAGATTTAAATCTGATCATGTGTGTGTACCTTTTTCCCTAATTAAATATATTCATAAATATTTCAAAGTGGAAACAAAAACCATTAGAAAAATTCCATTCATCATTATACTTGACGATAAAGTGTAGAGATTAATTTCATATTCGTGGTCACTTAATTATCAATAACATTTCATTTTCATATCGTTGTCATTTTAAGGTGGATATTTCACATAACAACAAGTATACCCAATCTCAATAAGTACTCACCGAATTATTGGTAAAATATGATTGTCCGCAATTCGCTGCTGCTTATTTTAATGTCTTCTTTTCCTCTAATCAGATCCCGATGTTCCAACTCCTCAAAACCCCGTCGCTGCTTTTTTCGTTCATTGGCTGTTGGAGAATATTCCAGAAAATGCGGTGAAGCACGGAGATACCGTTCTCGATTATTATCCACCGAATCCTCCCCTTCATTCGGGTAAGGTCCCTTCATAAAGAATCAATGGAAGCATTTTCAAAGTGCTGAAAGTCACGCATCAGTTCCATCATATTAATTTCTGTTAATAAAAAAATATTAATGTTTAGTTTTTAATTTAATTTAATTTTTATTTTAATGTAATCTAGTTTGATTCTTAGTTTGTTTAGTTTTATTAATGTGTCGTTTTGGGGGAAGACTTCGTAATTCTAAGATCTGATGAAAGACGATACCTGAGCTGAGCTTCCTTTCCATTTCCAACATCCGCTCCACACCAGCTGGAGGAATTTGTTCCAATAAGATTTAAAGTGCACATGACCCGCTTACATAGTGATTTCTCAGTGCAGTTGGGTTTTAAATTATGTTTAACAGCCGTCTTTAGCGACCAATTTGTTCGCCCACATTGACGTCTCATAATGTTGAATGACCATATGTGATGTGTTAAACAAATGTTGTCCTTGTTATTCGATACAACTCGAAAACTTGAATTAATTTAAATTAATTACTTTGCTACAAATTAAAAAGTATATATACTTTTAGAATCTAGTAGTGTTGATTTCTAGCATGAACAGTTTCATAATAAGAAAGACCGTTTTACAATCAGCCCTTTGGATGCTGATCAGGTGCCGCGTCAGTGATCTTAAGAGCTTGGCGACAAACATGGCAGCCAATTGACTACTTAATGAAGAAGTTGACAATTTTGGCTACAAAATATATATTGCTGGAAACGTTGAGAATTTTGTCCATCTATCCAACAGGAACTGACATACACTCACAACATTCTCACTTTTCCTCCCATAAAATCTGAACCATCAATGAATTATACCACAATCGTTGTTGTCGGAATCAACGAAGTTAGGTCGTGTATTGAATCCTCTAGAGGATAACGATGTTGGAATTGTCAAGCGAAGAACCAGTGTTGTGTGAAGCTGAAGCTATTGCAAAACTATGGCCGAATCCTGGTGTTTATTGTGGTAGTAGCGTTGAGTCCTGTGGGGAGTAGCCAGTAGTATAGTAGTGTGTCGGCGACTGGACACAGCTAAAGCGAGGATACAGTTGAGAATTGCAGCCGTTTGGAGAGACGGTAGAACTAAGCTATGAAATTTTTCTCTTTTGCGGAAATCTGTACGACCATTTTGTGTGCTGTGGCTGTTTTAGACCAATTGCGACTTGTGGGATACTGTTTGTTGTGTGTCGTCTCTTCGTGTATATTTGATGTCTTCGTATTAGTAAAAGTCGACATCGAAACATCGACCATCAAATCTTAAAAGAACCCTAAACGGAAGTAGTGAATCCCTAAAAATATCAAAAAATAAAGCTGGAAGGGAAAATCTTATTACGGCATTAATGATGGGCAAAAGCAGGCTATTGAATGTTTTGATGTATGAATTTGAATTCCATCATAACAGAAATAGTATTATGAACAGTGCATCAAACTGAATCCAAAATTATAAAAATTGATGGAAGAAATGTTAAAAAGTGAAATTTACACCCTTAGGAATAAGAAAATCATTTTTATAAGATATATGATTACTTGAAGGATATGAACAACGATTTCGCAAACAAATTAAAATGATTACTCATCTGGTGACGGTTAAGCCTATTTTTAGCCTCGATTAAGCTTCCTGTTTGAAAACTTTGTTTTTACATATTTTTTAATTCTTCATTTCTCTTGCTCAAATAGAATGTTTAATAGAACTTAATAGAAATACGCGGACAACAAAATTTTTGGTTTATTATCATGTCAGAACACGATGTTGTTTTGGGGATGAGGTGTTTGGCGACAACAAAAATCCGTAGGCGAAAAATAAAAATTTTACTATCTGCACGAGCATCTTCAAAAAATTAGCTTTTAATAACGTGATTCCATCCCATTTACAAAAGCTCTGATTTTAAAAAAAATAAGTTAATATCTACAGCAAATAAAACCTGGAAAAATGTCATTTTGAGTACATGATTATATGAGATGAAATAAATAGGAAATGGGATATTTTTTAAACAATAAATACGAAACAAGGTTTTTTAGGATCGTTTTCAATACTAAAGTGACTCATTCAATGAAACTATTAAAATGAATAAAAATATAATTGAACTCGCACGAGCACGTGGTGCTTGGCCGTTCAAGAAATGGTGTTCTGACATGATGCATTGAAACATACATGGCAGATTTCATTTAAATCTCTTTTTTGTATTTACCTCTTAATTCATTAAAATAGACTCGTCTGAATCAGTCATAATTCCTTCATCACATCTGCCAATTCATCAAAATCAGATATACAAGCATTTTTTGTTTTGTATTTATTCCAAAAACTCTTTTATTTTTCAGATCCCCACAGATACATTTTTCTAGTCTATGAGCAACCAGAAAGACTGAAGGATAAATTTGATCACAACAAACGAATCTATTTCAATCTGAGAAAATTTGTGGAAGAGCGAAAGCTTACAGCGCCAGTCGCCGGCAATTTCTTTTACCTAAAATAGTAGAGTGCAGTTAAGTATGGCCGAGCGTCACAGCTGAGTTGAATAGGATCACTGACAGAAGAAAAGTAGAGACAAATAGTAATTTGTAATGATCTATTCATTTCTAAATTCAGAATTCAGACATAATTTGGTAGTTAATATGAATACATTTAGATACAAAGAGAAACGTTTTGTAAGTGGTTTATTCTTTTTTCTATGGTGTTTTCTAAAGTTTAACGTCTGCAATGTTTTGGTTTCTCCTTTAAATAAAATTTCTGAAAGACGAAGTGTGTTGATTTAGTGATTCTGTCAATATAGAACATTTAAACTTTTCAAAATGATTTCTTGAAACATTGAGAAAGTACAGTACGAGGAAAAAACAAAAAGTTTCCTCTATCAAATTAATTTTTTTAAAAAAATAAACATTAATCTCAAATTTGATCAAGCATACTTCATCTGTAAATAGTGAATAAAATTGTTGTAAAAGTCGTAAAATAAAGTTTCTTTTCTTTATTCCTATCAAAACTTCATTGTGAAAATTTATCTAATAAACAATTTAACAAAACAAAAGCTCATAAATAATCTTGCCATAATATTTCAAAACATCTGCTAATGTCATTCATATTGTATGGTCTGTTCTCTCAAATCGTTTACAATATAGAGAAAATTCTAATGAATAAACAAATAAATCGTTTGCAAAAGATTGCAAAGAAGAAAATTTACACAAAGCAGTAGTGAGAATCGATTAATACATTTGGAATCGATATCTAAATTCCAAACAATGATGAAATGAGAAAATATGTGTAAATAGATAAAACATATTATTTCTATGTGTAAATAGATAAAACATATTATTTCTATGTTTCAAAGCCAATTATTGCAATTTTCTTATTTTTTTAATTTAAATATTAAGTTATTTAAATGATATTTCTCCCTAATAATTTAAATTTTTTTTTAATTTTTGCAAAAACAAATGTTTTAAATTATGGAACTAGTGTGACTTTCTAAATTTCTTTTACTTTCTCGTAAAAAATATACAAAAAAAGCACTGCTAACGAAAAAAAATTCGGACTTGATATTTTTACTTATCTCCATGTTTTAGACCTCTCAGGGTTTGAAAGAATATTTTTGAATTTATATTTGTCTTTCTGTCTGTCTGTGAACATGATATTTCAAAGACTATTCGAACTAGATTAAGAAAAGTTGTTATTTTGTCAGATTTCTTTCAAATTTTGAATTGAAAATTATTTCACAAGATTAGATGCTCGTCTGAATGTCCGAATAAATTAGAAAAACGATAACTACACGATATAATGATCTAGATAAATAATAATTAACAACAACGACAAATTTTATTATGTTTGTCAAATTTATAATTTTCTATTAGGTTCAATCTATCCATCTCGGAAACGGCTCAGACGATTTCGACTAAATTATACATTTATTTGAGATTTTTTAATGCAAGTATATCTATATAGTTGTCTTTCCTGAAAAAACAAATACGATTTTACACTCAAAAATTATATATGACTATTATAATAAGTTTATCCAACTTATGGTTGATTTGTGAGCTGTGAAAAATAGTGATCTGAAGAGTATAGCTGGCTCGTGTGTTGAGGGTCCTTGGTTCGAATCGAGTCTTCTGATTTATATTTTTACGGATGTATTTATATTTAATATTTTTGCTTTGTAAGTTATCTATATATGCCTTACGAAGGCGATAGGCCTAATTCTGGAGGTATGTCAGTAAGAAATTCGTCGATAGTGAACAATTTCAGAATAATGGACTTATTCCATATTGTAAAAATAATTTTATCACGATTAGTGCATGTAATAAACGATCAACAACTACAAAGAAAGTAAAAGCCCGTCTACTTTGTATGCATAGGACTGGTAATTTGAAGTATTTTTTACAGGATATAGGGGGCGATACGATACATTGAAACAAAAAATGGCAGGCGGTACAAACCAATAACCCCTTAGGAGGCGTCGTACAAACAAGTGTCTTTCCCCAAAAAACGCGATTTTACATGCAACACAAAAAGAAAAAAAAGAATTATTAGAGCTTTTTTTTATCTGCTTTCATGCTGACAATATCATATAACATAATCACGAACCCGATTAAACCATGGTAGAACTGAGTGTAAATTCAAAGATGTTAGATAAACTGTGAAATGAATGTTGTAATGTAAATCATTATCCATTTTAATCTGTATAAAAGTTGTTTCGAATAACTATGTTAAAGTAAGTGCATTAATTTTTTTATTTAAATGATCATTTCACATGTAGGTAATATCGAAAAAATATTCATATGTAATCAGTATGTGATTTGTATCTAAATATTTGCCAGCTTCCTGGCGAAGAGTTAGCGCGTCCTACTCGTGATTTGGACCTCCCGTGTTCGAGCACCGCCTAGGGCATTGTTGTATACTGTCTATGAGGTGTGTGAATGTACCCCTTTATAAAAAGGGACTGTGCAAGCGAGTGTAAGTGTGCGTCTACCACATATGAGCTAGAAGTCAGACTTCTGTTCTCGTTTGCTCAGGGGTACATACCTTCAAAAGCTACTGCATCCCTTCTTTCCATTGTAAAGCAGGACACGTCATCATCTAAATATTTTCTCAAAAAAAAAGAACAAAAATGACTTTACACACAAAAAAAAGAAAACATTGCTGAGCGATTATTGATTTCCCTGGTAGTTACATGTAATGGAATGAATACTACATGAGTGTAGTTACATGTGGAGGAATAACAATAACTTAAGGAGCTCGTAAACAAAAATAATCGTTGAAGAAATGTTGATTCGGAATATGTTGGTCCCAAATATTCTTATGAAATTACATTACAACAACAATTTGTAGGTCATGTGATTCTGCTTTAAAATAATATCTTATTAGGGGCCATTTGTGATGTTCTTATGTACTATAGAAAACAAAAATTGCATTTTGAAAAATAATCAATGTTTAAAGCAATAACAACAAACTTTTTTGAATTCACATATTCAATTAAGATGAATAAAAGTCAGATTCATCAAGAAAATATTCTTTGAAATCGTAAGAATTAAATAAACACAAAAAATAAAACGTGCACTCCATACCCTTCGTTTTTGATAGATAAATGGAGATATCTATCATCCATGTTCCCAAAAAATGATAAGTCCATATTTTCGTTAATGGAATATTCTAATGTGGTAAATTCTATATAATGCTCCAAAATTTCAAATAAAAGCCTCAGAGTTAAAACTTGTTAGCTAAATAAACTTAATGTGTTTCTTTTCGGAGCAATTTTAAAAAAGGAAAAAAATTTGGAGCCTTTTTTTTCGAATGAATTGTGATTAGCAATAACAGATTAAAGTATTATTTTTTTACTGACAAATTAAACTTATTCTCAATAAAGCCCATAAGTTGATCATAACTATTGTATTTAGAAATATCTTTACTGCATGCGAATTGTTTATTTAAAAATTTATATTATTGTCCTGAAACTCGTTCTTATAGAATGATTCGAAAAAAAAATTGCAAACATTTTTTTAAAAAAGTTGTTGAAAACATTTTTTCCCGTTATGAAAAACAAAAACTGCGAACCAGAACTTAAATTCAAATGAAGTAAAGACATTCAAATGAAGAAATTTTTTTAAAAAATTCAGCTTTATTTACTTTTTTTTACCATTTTTAAATAGATTTTTTTTCGCTCATGTTGTTATTTTCAAAAGACACACAGACATTAGGAGAGCTATTTTCAAGAACATGCTCACATATA
>JAOUZG010025633.1:4001750-4026415 GCA_026289955.1 Argiope argentata
AGACCCCGTTTCTTGGTTGCTCTTGAATGCAGTTAAGAAACAGGGTCCTTATTGAACCAAATTTTATTACCTAACTTACGTTTTGAACTAAATGCATTATTTATATGCATTGCATTATGTACAATATCATTCCTTTGACATATTTGATTCAAAATTTGTTTCCGATGCATAATATATGTTGCATCACGATCAAACTCCATGACAGATAAGTTTCTCTTTTCGGAAGTGGCAACAGATGTAAAAAGGATTTCGAAAATATGGCGAAAGAGAAAAGCGTTTCTTGTTTGTGCTATGCTGTTTTGATTTAAATATATTTGTTGATGTTTCCTTCAAGGTTGTCATAAATGAACAAAACTACCTACGTTTATTTTCTCAGTCAGTCCTAATAGGAGCTATAATATAGATGTCAAATTTGTACAAAATTATATGCATATAGCTCATTATGTTTCGTAGTAATCGTGTGCACTTATACCTGGACAATCGGACAGATAAATTTTTTCTAAGATGCTTTCTTTCAAAACTTGATTAATATCTATAAATTTTGAGTAAAGCACCTGTATCAAATTTCATTTGTTTGGTTCAAAGCATTTTTATGTAATCGGATCCACAGACAGACAGTGTTCCAAAAAACATGTTTCTCAGATTTGGGAATCAGAAACGAAGATTTTTCAAAATCTGGTGCTCGAATCTTTTCGAGATTACATAATTCTCTCTTTGTGTACTAGTATATTAAAAAGGATACATTCAAACAACTATATGGAAAAATTTATAATGTATTATTAGAATTATATGTTGTTGAGACTAATGGCACTTGCCGAGGACAACCCCCCACTAATAGGATCAGCAGATTTTAAACCTGAGATATACGTCTCTTGTTTTACAAGTAGCGCCATCTAGGGCCAAGAGCACGACTTAGCTGCACACACGTCACAACCCTTTTTAGGGAGGCGAACTTCATTCATGCAAATTCATTCATCTCCGATTGTAATTTAGACCTAGAACATCACCTCTGACCCAGTATCCCCAGTGGTATTACTCTCTACATGGGGAACTTTGCTACCACGAATAGATTTAACAAGCGCCAGCTGCCATACACTCGGGGAATCTTCCGCCAGTGAGCTTCGAACTCATAACCTACGGAGTACGAGTCCAACGCTCTACCAACCAGGCCACGTCCTGTTCTTCGACTTTTTAAATTGGGATTAAAACAAAACTAAAGAACTAATCGATATAATTTTTTTACTAATTATAAGTAGAAGTCCACACAGTAAGAAAAAAATATATGTTAGATGATTTGACCACGTTAACAAAACAAAAGAAAGTGTAGAATGAATCTATCGACAAAAGCGGCAATAACTTAGTTGCCAACCCAATAAATAGTATGGTCATTCCTATTTATTAATTTTTTGATAGCATTTGTTCAAAGATAAATCAAGCACCGATCGTTTTACAAGTAAGATAAACTAAGAGGAAGAGAACGATGAGATAAAGATATTATCTGTAACAAAGCTCTTTGTCTTAGCATATTATTCATGAGCTGAATGAAAGAGAATAATAAGGTAAGTTATTTGTCGGTAGCAAATCTCTTTATTTTAAAATATTATAATCCCAGTGAGTTAAACAGTTTGTCCCGGTGAAACATAGTAAAATTTAAATTTACTGCAAGTGATAGCTACAAAGCCAAAAACTAGAGCGAGTAGTCTCCCCAAAACTATCTCTAAATAACTGGCTATGTCTGAGAACACGGGTGTGATACGATTAATAGCAAAACAAAAATAAGATTTTTGCTTTAGAAGCACTTTTGAACAAAGATCGATTGTAACTAAGATTTGACGCAAAACTGCACTTCAAGTCACAAAATCCCATACCAAATTTGATGTATTAAAGTCATTGCATTCTTGAATAATCGCGTTACACGTTTCCGAAATTACATACAAATTTGGAAAACTTTAGAAAAGAAATGGCAATTAAAAAAAAACTTAAGCACGATTTCGCATCAGAAAGAACAAAGAGAAAAAAATGGCGGAATTAATCTGCGATAAGTGATAAATTTTTTCGCTCCCAAGAAAACCCCTCTAAATTCTACAAACGCATGCGCAGTAAGGAAAAATACAATACAGTGACTTGTAATTGTTTCGTTCGGACAATTACTTGCCTTCGACCGAGCAGCAATTTTCGGCCTTTCTGCGCATGCGCTGCCTACCTGCCGTCTTATAATTGGCTGAATGTAAACCCGGCATAATATTAAAAAAGAAAACGATTTAAATTTCATTTCAATGAAAAGACATTTAAAAAAAATTGGAATAATTTTTAAAAATCTATTGAAAATCGAAAAAATTAACACCAGAAAAGTTGATTTGAATTAAAAAGTTAATTTTCTTGAGTTTTAAGGTGATATAAGATTCATTTTTATATTCCAATATATTCAAAATTCATCACAGAAAAATAAATTTTTACCCAATTTTTATTCAACCATAATTTCAAAAAAGAATCCATTAAAAATACATATTTCCACTCCTTTTAAGTATATATGCATCAAATTTGTCGTTCTATTCTAATTATCTATTCTAAAGAGGGCCAACACGCACATATTTATTTTTTTAACTTTAATAGATAATTAGGGAGAGATTTAATAGAGGCGGAGATATTTAATAATTGGCACATGCAATGAACGGTTCATGAAATTTTTATTTTCTATAAATCCATTTATTTGGTTCCATAACATAACATAAAATTCGCTAATGTGATGCTCAATCTTTATGTTATTTGTCGATACACCACAAGATGACGATTTGTAAATAACTACTACAATCTTAAAATAATGAGACATCCAATGCATATTTATTCTAAATTTTAACATCTAAAAAAAGGGCAAAATAACCAATAACAAATACAAATTCGGATTAGAGATTTTAAACTGGAAAATTTGCTTTCTTGAAATCAACCAGTATTACTAATTGACAATTAAAACTAATTAATTAAAAGTCTTACCTTTTTCAAATTTTCTACGTCAACCTCATCTTCATGATCTACCTAATCTATACTAATAAAAAGCGTAACATTTCCAACAACAATGCGCGTAAATGTCGATTTTAATTAAAATAATACAAAAACAGGAAATTTCTCTCTTATTTTTTGTTGCCAGTTTTTTAAAATGAATTCGTATTCATTTTTCGGCAGTTTTATTCGACGATGTTTTACAGTCATGTTCTGAAGCAGACGATTTCTTTCTCAGATATGGCGCGAATTGCCGAAAAGGTTGAAGTTCGGTTTAGACATCTGCTCTTTAAAATAGCAAAGCAGAGAATAAATAAACAAATGATTTTATTTTGACACATATATTGCCTATTACACATAACTTTACCGAATAAATTTCAATCTCTTCTCAGTCTTCTAGGTTCTGTTGAATTTTTTTTTCTCCAAAATAGTTTAAAATCTGATTCGTTTGCATATGATCAGTTCAATAGTTTTTTCCTTCGTATTTTTGTTATTATTTTTTCACTGACTCTATACAAAACAGCGAGCATGCTATTTAATCAGGAAAATCGGATTTTAGAAAACAAAAGTGTCAAGTGACTGAACTTTGTTAAAGAATGTTGAATATCATGCTTTAAAGCAAATGGATGTAGTACACAAATTAAAAATCTATATAGTAGATATCTAGCAATTTCCAAAAAACGGAAAAAGTAAATATAACTGTATTTTTAGAAGCATATAAAAATGATAACTCAAAAAAAGCTAAAACTTAAATTTAACAAATTTGGTTTGTGATTTTGTATCTACTCATGTTTTGTATCAAATGTTTCTTTCATTCAGTTGGTTAAAAGCTGGTCTAAAGCAAAAATTCGTTTTTCGTATGCTTTTAATCGTATTCCTTTGATTCATCGCCAAGGAAAGCGCCAAGAATTACACATTAGATTCAATAAAAATGCTGAATTCCCATCGAAAGTTAATATTTCATAACCATTGTACGCTACTGTCATTCAAGACATTCGCTCGGACAATACCATCATTAGAGAGCGTGGGTGAAAATTTTGGAAAAAAACTTCTGCTGTTTTTTAAGGTGAAATAAAATTTGGAGGAAATGAATCTCCTGCTTCTCGGTGAATATTCTAAAAGGTGCTAATAGAAACGCCTGGCAATTTGATTAACTTGGTTCGAAAAATTGTCATAGGAATAAATTATTCCCCATTTTTTATTTATTTATTTATTTGTTTCTCAAAAGCAATATTTAATGATATTACATAGTTTTCTTCGTGCCACTATAGAAAGCTTATTTATCTTGTTAGAACATGATGTTGTTTTGGGGATGAGATTTTTGACATCAACAAAAATCCGTAGATGAAAAATAAAAATATTATTATCTGCACGGGCATCTCAAAAAACCAGTTTTTAATAATGTGTTGCCATCTCATTTACAAAAGCTCTGATTAAAGAAATAAGTTAGTGACTACAGCCCATAAAACCTTGAAAAATGTCATTTTGAGCACGTGATTATATGAAATGAAATAAATAGGAAATGTGATATTTTTAAAATAATAAATGGGAGACAAAGTTTTTTTTTCGGATCGTTTGCAATATTAAAGCGACTAAATAAATGAAACAATTAAACTGAATAAAAATATAATCTAACTTGCATGAGCACGTGCTGCTTGGCCGTTGATGAAATTATGTTCTGACATGATACATTAAAATCTTTTTCCTTTTTTTTCGCCATTTGAACTAGCTATATAAGCAATCAGCACGCAGTTGTGAAATAAAACAATACGGTCAGAAATGACACGGCATTCACATGCAGAAAAGTTGAACGGAAAAGTATCTATTGGGGATGAAATAAAGGTCAAAGAATTACTAAGATTTCAAGAAATGCGTTCTTCTTTTCGCGTCTCACCCTTTAGCGTGGTAAAATCATAGAAAGTGGTAATCTGGGGGTACTGGAAAATATATATTATTTCCTCCACTTATCCTATTGACCTCTCCGTATCCATTCTTCCATGAGATTTTCATGGAAAATAAAGTTGGGATAATAGAGCACTATATCATGTATTGCACTTATTTTTCGATGATAAAACGAGAAATGGTTGATGTGTTATTTAACCCCCTTCTTCGTTAAGTTGGCGATAATATGCTAATGCCAGCAACCCCGTTCTTTTTATTATGGCAACCCTAGGTTATCTTTCTCCTTGACCGGAAGAGCTAACATGTGCTCTTGTCTGTAATTCATGGTTGGCGATTTTTGAAAAGTGCGCCAATAAGGGAGTTAAACAACACTCGCACCTCATTTTCTTTTTAAACATATTGATGCTTCTCTAAACTTCATTGTAAATCATAAATGTCTTTTCTAACTTGAAAAGTCTGTAAGCACGTTTTTATCCACAATTAGATATAGAAAACACTTTCACCATTATTTATAGTTTCGATTTTAGGAAGGGTAAAAAAAATAAGATTTTTATTGTTTCTTGCGAAAAGAAAGGAGAAAAAAAAAACACTCAGAATCCCATACGTAAGAAATGCATACTTTAAAAATATATCAGTATCATAATAACTGGCTTACTTTCGGTTAGACATTTTGATTTCAAAGAAGCATTTCGTTTAAGAAAAATCACTTGCAGCTGATGAATATTAACGAGTTAACTGTGTTCCCACTGCGATACATTTTCATTCTGACTGAAATTAAATTGTTTCCTTAAGTACCAGGGAAGCACTTGCACTCAAGAAACCACTTCTACTCAATATGGGAATAATTGTGGAACCTGAGTGAAAAGAACTGGAAAAAAGGGCTTTTTGTGAATTCGATTTGAACTGAGTGATTCGAATATGAAACATAATATTGTCCCCTTATAGTATATGCAATCGATGACTAGAGGATACGTGCGTGCTCTGTTGTATTTGCACAAGTTTATGGATCGTATATCATCGCTGACAATATCTTTATTTTAAGTGTTGTGAAACGAAGCGAAATGTAACCGCCACCAGGCGGCGATGCTGTGACGTCAGCCTGCGAGCTGCGTATTTGATCAGTATGGATTGTGATCTCATCTGAGCTGTATGGTGTAACTGTGTCGTCCTTTGTCAATAAACGTTATGTGTTTAAAAACCCTTTGAACTTATTTTGACTTAAGTACCCCGCATCTGGTAGATGCAGACCTGTTTGATTTTGAAAGAGTCTATGTTTAGATTTGGTTTCCGAACATAGTGGCGTCCGTGACAGGACTGGGTACTTTTGATTCGAATTTTTCCGAATTTGATGACAATGGATTTGGCACAGTTAAAAACACAACGAAAATCGTATCGTACTTCGTTTACGATATGTGCGAAAAAGCTTGAAGAAGAGCTTTTGAAAGAATTACCTGATCTGAAAAAACTTTCGATTTTTAAGTCGCAAATTAGCGATAAATTTCAACGTTTGGAAACTTGCCAAACGGAACTTACGAACCGAATTTTGGAACTGGAAGATTCTGAAACTGCTTACGAAGAAGACTTTCTATCAGCTGAGGAATATCGGGATGCTTATTCTGAACTTTGTTCTCAAGTCGAACAAATGTGCTTACAAGAAGTTAGCACTCACGAATCCCCCGAAAGACGCAAATTTAAACTCCCGAAAATTGAGCTGAAGAAGTTTAGCGGCGACTCAAAAGAATATCTAACCTTCTGGAGTCAATTTAAAAAAATCGATGAAGACCCAAGCATTCCGAACGAAGACAAATTCCAGTATTTACTGCAAGCTGTCGTGCCAAAAACGAGGGCAGCCCGTGTAGTGGAAAGCTTCCCGGCTACAGCTGAAAATTATCCGAAGGCCATTGCTCAGCTGAAGGAAAGATTCGGACGGGAAGACTTACTCGTTCAAATATACGTGAGAGATTTGCTATCCATGGTGATGAAAAATGCGGCCTCCGAACGTTCCAAAACTGACCTTCCAGTTTTATATGACGAACTGGAAGGGAAAATACGAGCCCTAGAAAGCTTAGGACGTACCCAGGAAAAATATGGTGAATTCTTGTGCCCCCTAGTGGAGTCCTGTTTGCCAGAGGAAATTTTATTGGCCTGGGAAAGGAGTCGGAATCAACACAGCCAGTCAGAGACTAAAGACTTACGAACTTTAGAGGACTTAATGAACTTTTTACGCCAAGAAGTAAAAGGTGAAGAAATGATCAACCTAGCCAGAGCGGGATTCGGGCCCCAGCCAGGTTATCGTAGAAGAGATAACTACCGAGTCCATAATGAACAGTTACAACCGACTGAATCAACTGCATCAGCGTTGGTAAGTCTTCAAACGCAAGGTAAGAAGGTTCAAAACTGTATTTTTTGTGACAAATTACACCCTAGTGAGAAATGTTTTTCAGCTAAGAAAATGTCATTAAATGATAAAAAATTAATATTAAAGAAAAAAGGTGCATGTTTTTCTTGCTTAAAAAAATCTGGCCATCTAAGTAAATTTTGTAATGTTAAAAACCAATTGAATTGTTCTCATTGCAATAGCCATCATTTTTATTTAATGTGTGAAAAAAATAATGAATCTAAATGCATTGCTCCTAAATCTGAAAATGATCCCACGGCTTCTCTCTCTAACTGCAGCAAAAGCAAAACTATCTTTTTGCAAACACTTTGTATATTCATTCGATATCTAGGTCAGCAGAAATTAATCCGTGCTGTTTTAGATTCTGGTTCTCAATCGAGCTTCATAAATGAAAACATCGTAAATCAGCTCAACATTTCCCCTTTGAGAACCGAAACTATGATTCACACGTTATTCGGCGGGAAAGAAACTAAACCAATTAGTCATGATGTATTCCCGGTCGAGGTTAGTAACTTAGACAAAACATTTTCTTGCAGTTTTGAAGTTCTCTCTGAAAAAAGAATTTGCGGATTTATTCCTATGATTGAGAATAAAGATATTATAAACGAATTGGAAAGAAAGAAAATAGATTTCTCGGATTCTTATCGAAATGAAACGGAAATTAATCTTTTGATCGGCGCAGATGTTTTAGGAAAAATATTGACTGGAAATGTTGTTGCATTAGAATCTGGTTTAACTGCCGTTGAAACGAAACTTGGCTGGACTGTTTTTGGAAAGAGTTCTTATGAAAATGATAATATTTTAAAGACATTCTCAATGCATTCCATGACCTTTCCAGTAAATAAACTTTGGCAACTCGAAGTTTTGGGTATTTCTAGCCCCACCGACTCGGAAAGGAGAAAAGGCGATTTTGATTTAAAAGAATTTAATGACAAAATGAAAATTCTTCCTGATGGAAGATATGAAGTTGAACTTCCTTGGAAATCGGATTCTAGGAATTTACCTAGTAATAAAGAATTAGTCTGGAAAAGACACGAAAAAATGATGAGCAAATTTGGAAAAGGGGAATTCTTTTCAGATTACAAAAAAGTATTTGAGGATTGGGAAAATTTGAATATTATTGAACGTGTGCCAGATTTCGAATTAGATAAAGATTGTCATTATTTATCACACCGGCCAGTGATTAAATGGGAAAGCCAAACTACAAAAATTCGCCCGGTTTTTGACGCTTCTGCTTTTGAGCAAGGGAAACCATCTTTGAACGAATGTTTGTTGAAGGGAATTAACCTAACAGAATTAATACCAGATATTCTCGATCGATTTAGAATGTATCCAATTGGCCTTAGTGCAGATATTGAGAAGGCGTTCTTAATGTTATCTGTTGCACCTAAAGATAGAAATTTTCTTAGATTCTTTTACCCTTGTAATGAAAAAGTGATTTACAGGCATTGTAGAGTTGTATTTGGTGTTTCTTCGAGCCCATTTTTATTGAATGCTACAATTATGCATCTTCTTGAAAGTTGTACAGAATTTTATGATGTTGTGCAGAAACTCAAATGCTCTTTTTATGTTGATAATTGTTTAACTGGAGTTTGTAGTATTTCAGAGGCTGAGAATTTTATTGAAAAAGCAAAAATCATTTTGTCTAAAGGTTGTTTTAATTTGAGAAGCTGGGAGAGCAATGTGGAGTGTAAACATATTAGTAAACATTCTGGAAATACTTCTGTTTTAGGTATAATATGGAATTTAGATGAGGATACTTTGAAATGTAAAGTTGATTTTGGAATTTTATCTTGTGAAACTAGAGTAACGAAGAGATTTATTTTGTCAACTGTACAAAAGTTTTATGATCCTCTTGGTATGTTGACACCTTCCACATTGGTCCCTAAACTTATATTACAAGATTTGTGGAAATCTCATTTTTCTTGGGAGGATGAATTGCCTTTAAATGTTACTGAAATGTTTTCTAAATGGTTAAACGAAATGTATTTATTGAAAGAGGTATCTGTTAAAAACGATGTACTGAAATGTTCGTTATTTTATTTTTATTACGCACGTGCTATTAAGCATGAGTCATGTCGGATGCTGAGTGAGTAATGTGACCGGATGTATATATATATCATTTTTTTTGGATGAAAATGTAATAATGTTTTTCAGTGTATGATCCTTTCTGTTAAAGTAAAGTTGTTCAGTTTTTTACGCTTCGAGTAGTTTATATTTTGCATTGAAAGTTTTGAGTTTTAACATTTTATGGCGTCCGCGACAGGATCATTTTTTTAATCATAATGTTTGCTACTGTTAAAGGTTTTAAGAAAGAAGATCTGTTACTGGTTGCAGAAGAAATTGGTGAAGTAATACCAGAAAAAGCAACCATTTCAGACTTAAAGAATTTAATTCTTAACAGCGATGAGTATAAAAGGGATTCGGACTTCGTCACTTCTGTTTTAATCATGGCTGTTGGAGATCGGAAACAGAGAGTGGAAGAAAAAGAAAAACAGAGGCAGTATGAACTAGAAGAAAAAGAAAAACAGAGGCAGCATGAACTAGAAGAAAAAGAAAAACAGAGACAGTATAAACTGGAATTAGCGAGAATCCAGGCTCAGTCTAACGTAGAAGTAAGTGAAAGTTCTCAGCTATCTGAAAATAACGCTAAGAAAAAATTTCATCTACCAAAATTAGAGTTCCGAAAATTTTCTGGAAATATTAAAGACTGGTTGCCATTTTGGAGTCAGTTCGAGCACATTCATAAAGATGGCGACATAGCTCCAGAAAACAAGTTTCAATATTTAATTCAAGCCACTGTTTCTGGATCTCGTGCTCGGGAGATTAAGGAAAGTTTTCCGCCAACGAGTGCCAATTATTCCAAAGCCGTGGAAAGCTTGAAAGCTCGTTTCGGTAGAGATGATTTATTAGTAGAAGTGTATGTCAGGGAACTTCTGAAATTAGTAATTTCTGTGCATAAAAATGAGAAGTTTTCTATGACATCTTTATATGATAAACTGGAATCACATATGAGAGCTTTAGAGACTTTAGGAGTCACGACGGATAAATGTGCTTCAATATTATACCCAATGGTAGAATCTTGCTTTAATGAAGATTTCTTGAAAGCTTGGAATCGTCATCCTACATCTTCTGCTTCTGCTGATGCCGAGGAGAGATTGAGCAATTTAATGCAATTCATAAAAACTGAGGTTGAAAGCGAAGAGCGAATAAACTTGGCGATGTCGAGTTTTGGATTAAACGAACCTAAGTGTACACAAGGTTACAAAAAGAAGCAATGGCAGAAAAATCCTGCCTTTTGTAACAACATTCCAACTGCTGCAAATTTGTTGACGGCAGCATCAACTATAGCTGTATCTAAGTGTATATTTTGTGATGGCAAACATAAGAGTTCTGAATGTTTTTTGGCTCAAAAAATGAGTTTTCAGGAAAGGCAGAATATTGTTAAAGAAAAACGCTGTTGTTTTGCATGTCTGGGTATCGGACACGCAGTTAAAAATTGCCGAGCTGCTTTAAGAGGTTTTATTTGTTCTAAAAAACATGTGATATTGATGTGTGATAAACTGGATACAAAAAAGACTGAGAAAGATGAAGAAAAAGCGCCAGTTGAAAATAACGTCAGCATGTCTAATTTAAATGAACGTAATACCAGAGTATTTCTACAGACTTTAAAGGCAGTGCTGGTTTCTGGAGATAAAAAGAAAAATGTAAGATTACTTTTGGATTCCGCATCACATAGATCTTACATTTTAAAAAATGTTGCACGAGAGATGGGCTATACTTCTCTTCGACAAGAAAAACTAGTACATTCACTTTTTGGAGGTGTTTCCAGCAAACAGATTACACATGATTGCTACAAAATATGGTTAAGGGATTTAGATGAAAAATTCGCTTGTAATTTTGATGCATTGGATCAAGACAAAATTTGTGAAAATGTTCAACCCGTTTGTAACGGATCTTGGGTAAGAGAACTGGAAGAAGATAATATTATTCTATCTGACGTAAATGATTGCAGCGGATCGATTGATATACTTATTGGAGCCGATATTATGGGGAAAATGTTGACTGGAAAAAGAAGAATGCTGAAGTCTGGTCTTGTAGCAGTTGAAACCCATTTAGGATGGACATTAATGGGAAAGGTACCCGTAGAAGAAACCCCCAAAGAAAGCTCAAATTTGGCGATGACTGTAACGTCCCTGTTTGTCAATGAGCTTGATATATCTAATTTATGGCGATTAGACTTGATTGGAATCGATGATCCTATTGCAAAGAAGTCCAAGCAAGAAATTGACCTTCAAACAAAAGAACATTTTTTAGAGACTGTGAAAATTAATTGTGATGGGCGGTATGAAGTTAGTTTACCTTGGGCTGATGACAAATCCCCGTTACCTGATAATTTACACTTAGCTCAGAGACGACTGGAATACACTACCTCAAGACTTAAGAATGAGAATTTGTATCTGAAATACGAAGAAATTTTTGCAAGTTGGCTCCAAGAAGGTATCATAGAAGAAGTTCCGCTAACTGAAGTACATGGTTACGGAAATTATCTGCCTCATCGACCTGTGCTGAAACCGAGTAGTGCTACTACTCCAATTCGACCAGTTTTTGATGCGTCGGCACGACTCCCTAACCACCCGTCGCTTAATCAATGTTTGGAACGTGGACCAAATTTGATTGAATTGTTGCCTGACCTTCTGTTACGTTTTCGAGAGGGGGAATTCGGGGTGATTGGAGACGTTAGAAGAGCTTTCTGTCAAATAAGCATCCGTGAAGAAGACAGGAATTTTCTTCGTTTTTTATGGTGGGAGAATGAAGAAAAAAATAAATTGAAGTATTTTCGACATACCAGAGTGGTTTTTGGTGTAACATGCAGCCCTTTCCTGTTAGCCTCAGTGACCTCAGTGATTGACTATCACATTAGAAGAAGTGAAGAATATGACGTTAAATTCAGGGAAAAGTTGGCTCGAAGTTTTTACGTTGATAATGTTGTCACCAGTGTTGATAACAAATAACTGAAAAGATTTATACAAGAATCAACAACTCTTATGTCCAAAGGAAGATTTGAACTTCGAGAATGGGAGTATTCTGGTCAGTGCGAAACTAAGGAGAAAGTAAAAACACAAGTTTTGGGTTTATTATGGAATAAAGACTCGGACACGTTAAAGATTGACATGAGTTGGATGAATGATGTAGACACTGAAAAGGTTACTAAACGTAACATATTATCTGCAGTTCACAAAATGTTTGATCCATTTGGTTTCATATCTCCAGTGATGCTCTGCCCGAAATTAATGCTGCAGAAAGCGTGGAAAAAGGGAATAAGCTGGGATGAAGACATAAAATGCGAGTTACGAAAAGAGTTTTTAATATGGTTTCATGAGCTGACATGTTTAAAAGATCTAGAAGTGCCTAGATACATTAAAATAACTAAAGAAAATCTCAGTAATTGTACTATACATACTTTCGTTGATGGTAGTCAAGATGCGTATGCAGCTGTGGTATTTCTGAGGATTGAAAAAGAAGATGGAGCCGAAGTGTTTTTTCTGACTTCCAAATCTAGAGTTTCTTCGTTGAAAGGAACCACGATTCCAAGAATGGAACTTTTAGCTGCTGTTATTGGAACACGATTGGCGAATTCTGTCATTAAAGCTCTACAATGGGAGAATATCAAGAGATATTATTGGAGTGATTCGACTATCGTGTTGGCGTGGATACAGAGAGACGATAACTGGTCGGTATTTGTACGCAATCGTGTAAACGAGATTCGAAAGCTAAGTGATCCCACGTCCTGGAGACATGTGCCTGGTGAAAAGAATCCGGCAGATTTGCCTTCGCGTGGTTCTAAAGCAAAACAATTCCTATCGTCAAAGTGGTGGCAAGGTCCTAAATGGATGAAAGATCCTTTTGAGTTCAAACATCTTACAGATCTAGTTAATAATTCTTAAGATGAAGATGATATTGAAAAGGAGAAGTCGAAATCCTCATACACATTAACAAATAGTGAAATTTGCCAAAATAATAATTGGTACTACGTCAAATTTTACAGATATGAAAGCATTGTAAGACTTATAGCATGGATTCTCCGATTTAAGCACAATTGTGTGAGATCAAAAGAAAAAAGATACGGAGAAATAGTTGCTTCAGAATTCCAGGAAGCTGAAGAAAAGCTAATAAGCTTGATTCAAAAAGAGTGTTTTTCAGCTAAGAATGATGATCGACTTAAAACTCTGCAAGCATTTAAAGATGAGAAAGGCGTCCTTCGATTAAAGACCAAAATTACCAACAGGAAAGATAATGATGCATTTTTGAAACCTGCTATACTACCTCCAAACCATGAAGTGGTTAAAAGATTGATAGTCTACACACATGAGAAAAATTGTCATGCAGGTGTACAGATACTTTTAAATATTTTAAGAGAAAAATATTGGATTTTACAGGGAAGAAGAACTGTGAAACAAGTCTTGACAAGTTGCATTACTTGTAAGAGGTTTAACTCAAGAAATATGGAAACGATTGCCCCTCCACTTCCCGAAAACAGAGTAAAAGATGCAGCTGTTTTTCAGATTACCGGGATTGATATGGCTGGTCCACTCTTTCTCAAAGAAAATAAAAAGAGCTGGGTGTTAATATTTACTTGCGCCGTATATCGAGCAGTGCATTTTGAACTTGTCACTTCCGCTACGACAGAAGCTTTCTTAATGGCGTTTCGAAGGTTTGTTTCACGTAGAGGAAGATGCTCAACTGTTTATTGTGATAACGGTACAAATTTTGGAGGAGCAGCCAATGCTCTAAGGCTATTGGATTGGAAACAGGTTAAAAGACAAGGAGCTGTAAACGCTATCGAATGGAAGTTCAACCCGCCAACTGCTGCATGGTGGGGTGGTTGGTGGGAGCGCCTCATAAGAATTTTGAAAGATCTATTAAGAAGAGTGTTAGGAAAGGCTAGCTTGAGTTATGAAGAAATGTTAACTGTCCTAGCTGATTGTGAAAGCGTCATAAATTCAAGACCACTTACTTACGTTACTGAGAGCGAAGCTATAAAACCAATATCACCGTCGATGTTTTTGCAAGACATTCAAGAATATAAACTAATAGATATTGATGCTGTCGATAGTAAATCCCTTACAAAGAGAATAAAATATAGACAGCACTTAATTAAAGATCTAAGGGAGAGGTTTAGATCAGAGTATTTAGGCACTCTTATACAGCGAGTACAGAAAACACAGTCAAGAATTAAAATTTCAATTGGAGACATTGTTTTGGTAGGATCTGATAACAAAAAACGCATTGACTGGCCATTGGGACGCATTACAGAGCTGATTCCTGGGAGAGACGGAGAAGTTCGTCTTGTCAGAGTGCAGACGTCGACTCATGAGCTGCTTCGCCCTATACAAAGAATATACCCATTGGAGATCGCAACCTCAGATGGTCCTCAATATTTGAAGAGCATAGAATCAATGGATCATTCCGAGGAATTCGACCATCGCAATGGCACCACCATCCTCGAGCGCACACCTAAATTTAGTAAGCGTGGAAGAAGACTGAAAGTTCCAGAGAGACTAAATTTGTAGATTGTATTTACAAGCTCAAAACAGTTTTGATTATGCTCCATAATCAAAAGGTGGGAGGATGTTAAAAACGATGTACTGAAATGTTCGTTATTTTATTTTTATTACGCACGTGCTATTAAGCATGAGTCATGTCGGATGTTGAGTGAGTAATGTGACCGGATGTATATATATATCATTTTTTTTGGATGAAAATGTAATAATGTTTTTCAGTGTATGATCCTTTCTGTTAAAGTAAAGTTGTTCAGTTTTTTACGCTTCGAGTAGTTTATATTTTGCATTGAAAGTTTTGAGTTTTAACAGTATCCCTGCCTCGTTTTATGAACTTTAACGAAACATCAGAATTACATGTGTTTGTAGATGCATGCAAGGGGGCATATGCTGCGTGTGTCTTTGTTAGATCATATGAAGAAGGTGAAATTAAGGTTAGGCTCATTCGCGCTAAGAACAGAGTGGCTCCTTTAAAATCTTTAAGCATTCCAAGATTAGAATTGATGGCTTGCTGCATCGGAGGCAGACTTGTTAATTCTATTATCAAAGCTATCGGTACAATAGGCATTAAAGTCACCCTCTGGTCAGATTCCACTGTTGCTTTGTGGTGGATTCAAGAATGGGGTGACTGGTCTGTTTTTGTTGCTAATCGCGTTAAAGAGATCAGAGAACTAACTAACGAGTATTCTTGGCGACATGTACCAGGAAATATGAATATAGCAGACATTCTGTCGCGTGGATGTTCACCACAACAAATGCTAAAATCGAGATGGTGGGAAGGACCATCGTGGTTAAAAGAGAACCATGAATTGTGGCCTTTTACCAGCATTGTTTGTCAGCCTAAGGAAGTAGATATTGAGAGGAAAAAGTCTAAATCTGTTAACATGAATCTAACCGAAGACACACACCCTTGGTATGCTGAAAGAATATCGGATTACAATAAAATGATTAGAGTATTTGCTTGGATATTGAGATTTGTGAAGAACTGTAAGGTTAAAGACAAATGTAAAATCTCTGAACTTTCTCAATCTGAAATTGAATATGCTGAGAAGAAGTTAATTATTTTAGTGCAGAGCTATCTCTCTGATGTAAAATCTTCCAATTTCATTGAAACTTTCCTTGACAATGAAGGTATATTAAGAGTAAAAACTAAAATAATTAACCGGAATGATGAAAGATTTTTTCTGTACCCAATATTATTACCTGAAAAATGTGTATTTACTAAACTTTTAATTAAATTTGTACATATAAAAAATTGTCATGCAGGAATTCAAATGATGCAAAGCCTATTAAGAGAAAGATATTGGATCATAAGGTCTAGGAAAGCTATTAAAAATGTGTTGCATGATTGTGTAAAATGTAAACGTTTTAAAATAAAATCTATGTCAAGCGAACCCACACCTTTACCACCAGATAGAGTAACAGATTGTGCGCCTTTCGAAATTGTGGGAATAGATTTGGCAGGGCCACTGTTTTTAAAAGATAAAGAGAAGGTTTGGATAGTTTTTTTTACTTGTGCGGTCTATCGCGCCATTCACCTTGAACTTGCAAATTCTCTATCTTCTGACTCTTTTCTTTTGTCTCTAAAACGATTTATCGCAAGACGTGGCAGGCCACGAACAATTTATTGCGATAATGGGACCAACTTTCGGGGAGCTTCCAGTGATCTCGCAAAATTGAATTGGAATAAAATTCTAAAAGAAACGAGATTTCCTAAAATATTTTGGAAATTTATTCCTCCTACCGCAGCTTGGTGGGGTGGCTGGTGGGAAAGGTTGGTTCGCACTGTAAAGGATTTGTTAAAACGCACTTTAGGAAAATCAATTTTAGCTTATGATGAACTGTATACTATTATTTGTGATTGTGAATCCATTATCAATTGTAGACCTTTAACATATGTATCAGAAAATGCAGAAGAATTGATTCCTCTTACACCTAGCATGTTCCTTATTGAAAACAAAAGCTCAAACACTGAGGATATTGAAGAGTTAAATTCGAAAGGTTTCAATAAAAGAAAACAATATCGCAACAATTTGTTGAAAGACCTACGACAGCACTTTAGAAAGGAATACCTTGGTCAACTTGTGCAAAAACATAATGAAAAGCATTCACGTAATCCTCAGGTTGGAGAAATAGTTTTAGTGGGTGATGATAACAAAAAGCGTTTGTTTTGGGTTTTGGCGAGAATTATCGAATTGATTCCAGGGCGAGATGGGAAAATTCGGACAGTTAAACTTAAAACGCAACATGGGACAGTTTTACGTCCTATACAGCGAATTTATCCCTTAGAGATTTATTCAAATACATCTATTCATAAGGAACCTGTTGGTGAGGAATATAATTCTCGAAATGTATGTCATAAACTCGTCAAATCAGCACCTGCTGATGATGTAATTGTAAGAAAATACACCTCCTCTGGCGGATGTGTGAAAGCACCTGAAAGACTCGATCTCCTGAATAATGTTTGTTATGTACTTGAGACTCTTGTCGAGTCTCAAGGGGGGGAGGATGTTGTGAAACGAAGCGAAATGTAACCGCCACCAGGCGGCGATGCTGTGACGTCAGCCTGCGAGCTGCGTATTTGATCAGTATGGATTGTGATCTCATCTGAGCTGTATGGTGTAACTGTGTCGTCCTTTGTCAATAAACGTTATGTGTTTAAAAACCCTTTGAACTTATTTTGACTTAAGTACCCCGCATCTGGTAGATGCAGACCTGTTTGATTTTGAAAGAGTCTATGTTTAGATTTGGTTTCCGAACATTAAGGTTCTTTGCTCGTTTCTGAAAATTGATGAATCAAGAACACTCAACTTTTTATTATTAAATAATCAATATTGATAGAAAAAAATCGGTTTATGGTTTTTATTATCACTCGTTCTCAAAAACTCGGGAATTCTGAAAATGCGTATTGATATGAATTGTTGTGTCAATATTGTGAATTCAATATTGTGAATAGTTTTAATGGAATCCGCATCAGCAAGAAAAGACCATTCTAAGAAGATTTACAACAGAAGTTTGCCATATTGGACTAATGTCAAATGTGGCGATGTAGATGTGTTGGCGACGTATAAGGTCGCTTACGAATTTTACTACATTCTAAAATGCGCATTAGAAGCTAAGAAATCAAAATTTGTTCATAGATAATACTCGAGGAAGTTTTAGACTTGCCTAGAATGGGCGCGCCGTTTCTGAATTTGCGCCGCCCACTTTAGTGGGACGCTATTTAAAAGGCGTGGCTTAAGGTGGAGAATTAGATCAACTCGGAAGACGAGCTACGTACGAGTAGTTGGCTTGGCTTGAGAAAGCTGCTTTTCTTTTTTCTTGAATCTCATTCTGTAGCTTTGCTGACAACAGAGATTAGCGGATTAAATAGAGTTAATTCTCTGTGAATTTGTAGCTTTTGTTGCGAATATTTATTACGCGTTTTCATAGATAATAAAGTCTGCATCGTTCTTGTGGGAGAATTTTTCATAACAATACTTAATTCAGTTCTTTTAAACTATTATGTTTATAGTCGATAATCGTAATTTTATATCTGAAAAAATTGGGAATGTTAATACTGTTTGTATTTGAGGAAACTGAATACATAAGAATGTATACGAATTCTTACAAATCCAATACTTTTATTTTTATATTTTTATTTACATTACATATTATTTATTAACATTTTTTAAAAGAAAGATTATGAAAAGCAAAATTTATGCAAATTAATTTTCCCTATAAATATGGATTACAGTAAAATCTCGCTTAACAAGCAATTCTCATAACGTGGGATTCGTATAACGAGCAAAACAAAGTATAAAAAAGTGAAAATAAAGCTTGTAAAACGAACGAACGATTCTTCACAGAAACGAGTGGCGAAGAGATGCAGTGACGTCACAGTGATTGGCTTTCATCAGTTTATGGTGAGAGCTTGTATGAAGGCAGTTCTTATATCAATTATTTGACAGCTGATTAAAACTCCTCCAAGCATTTGTGCATGCGTTAGGATGGGTTTAATTCGTCAAAATAGGTTGAGAGGAAAAATGAAAGGAATGCAAACTTGCATTTAACAATAAAATAAACTCGGATTACTCTCAGACTAAATTTGAAAAAAGATTAAAATGAAATCTGCTGTGCTTATTTCAATGTATCATGTCAGAACATCACTTCTTGAACGGACAAGCACCTCGTGCTCGTGCGAGTTAAATTACATTTTTATTCATTTTAATCGTTTCATCGAATGAGTCACTTTAGTGTTGCCAACGATCCAAAAAAACTTTGTCTCGCATTCATTGTTTTTAAAATATAAAACATTCCCTATTTATTTCATTTCATATATTCACGCGCTCAAAATGACATTTTTATGGGTTTTATTTGCAGTAGTCTTAAACTCATTTTTTAAAATCAGGGCTTTTTTAAATGCAATGGCAGCACATTATTAAAAGCTGGGGTTTTTTTAGATGCTCATGCAGATAATAAAATTTTTGGATTTTCGTTGAACCTCATTCGTGAAACAATGTCATGTTCTGATATGGTAATAATATGATCAGAAACGATACGGTATTCAGACCATTGAAAAAAAATGAACAAACAAGTATTTAATAGGGCAATCACCAAGAATGTCGAAGAATTCCGGAAATGAGCTCATCCCTCCGCGTCTCCCCCCCCCCCCTTATTGAGATAGAATCATCGAAAAGTGACGGAAAAGAATAATGAAACGAACACCGATTAAAGTCATTAAATTTTCTTTGTAAATGTAATTTTATTCTGAATGACATTAAAAATTTATATAATGTTCTTGAATTGAGTGTTATTTTTTTTATCTTATAATGTATTTTATGAAATTATTTTTCATTAATTGTCTTGCTATTTTCTCAATATTAAATACTATAATTACTTGTCAAAGAAGGCACTTAAAATAAAAGTTGATAACAATTGTACTTAGCACCAATATCTTAAAAATCATTGTAACTTGAGAAATGTAAGTCATTGACTTCATAATAAATAAAATACCCCTTCTATCTTACTGTTGCCTTTTCTTAATTTTCACTTTTTCTCTATCTACTACGAAACCATTCTAAAGTGGGCATTGCATCCTGGTTCATAAAACACTCAGTTAAAGGACAGCAAAAAAGCAAAATTTCAACCAGACTTAAAAATTAGTGTTATAATTAATAAACAGATATTATATACATACCTGTCAATTTTTTTTGTTTCTTTCTATTTTAAGCTTTTTAAAAATTACATTTTTTTATGAAGCAAATCGTTTTATATATTGTTTTTGCAATTAACTTTGATTTTTCGGGTTTTGAGATCCAGTGACCCAGTTAATTGATCCGGGAAATTCAGTTTTGAAATGGACAACATTTTTTTTCCCATGAAAGGATGAAAAAAAGGGGTGAGGGGAACAGAATTTTCAAAAACAGTTGAAGGCGACCTTCCATCAACACTTTTTTATAAACATGTACCGAAAGATGAATGCAGTATCAAAGTAAAAAAAACTGGGAAGCTTTATCTGGTTTAGAGATCTTAATCCAGTTGTACTCAATGTGCAAGTCGAATCGCTATGTACAACATTACACGGACGAATATTGATGAATATTTTGGTAAGAATGAAGTTTTGATCGCTATATTACATAAATCACTTTGGTGAACAGCTAGTTCATTGGGAATATCAGCTGCGTTTCATTTCAGTTTAATATTTTCAGCGTAGTTTGATTATTGTAATTTCCTCGATAAAATTGTTAAAGAATCAAATTCTAAGATATAAAGCCGTAATAATTTACTAATCTTACGACTGTTTTTGTTATTGTTTTTTCAATTGTTTAATGGAGTCGGTCCCCATTGCAGAGTCATGAACCTTTTAATCGTCGTACCGTACATATTATAGACTTTGAATTATTGCTTTCGAAAATGAGATTAATTCATAAAAAAACTATCATTTGTTATACAAAGTACATGTTATTTACAAGCATTACAACTATTTTATAGATTTTTTGTTTTAGTTAGAAAAGCTAAACTCTCCCCAAACGGAAAGTGTCATTTAATCAGATAATGAAAAAATTACGCAGTTACGAATTTCCTGAAGGATTTATTTTAAGCTACATGATATTTTTTGTGGTAATGTTAATTTGTTAATTTTTGATACTCTATCTAAAAAGTCGTGTCAAAAAATAATAAACAAAATCTTTCTTTTTTATTTAAAAAAAATTGTACGTTTAAATAATTTATTAAAAAATGGGAATTGTTTGAATTCTATTTCACCAATGAAATACATTGCTAAATATTAAAAACAAAAAAATTAAACTAATCAAAATTCTGGGAAAAAATAAAATAAATAAATACGTATCATTAAAAATGGTTTTATTTTAACGGCCTAGAAATCATTTCTGTCGAATAATACGTTTGTAATTAATTATGAAGAAAGGAAAAAATTTTACTTCATTTTTAATTAAATAAAAAATCTGGAAAAAATTAATTAAATAAGTATAATTAAAAATATGTTATCATTTATTAAAAATATGCTAACATTTTTAATTAAATATCAGAATTCTGGGAAATAATAAAATTAATGAAATACATATCATTGAAAATATGGGGGAGGGGGTTGTATTTAAAATGGCATAAAAATCCTTTTTGTCGAATAATATGCTTGTAAATAATTATGGATAAAACTTCATTTTTAATTAATTAAAAATCAAAAAATCGCTTGAAGAATTTCTGTATATTCGTTGAATATGCATGAAGCGTGTTTCATTGTAGGTCTCCATACATATATACATACTATATTCTTCCACAATATTATAAAGATTACCAAAAAAATTCTATTAAGAAATGACTGACTGAATAAATGATAAAGGATGTTTGAAACCAGATGAAATTTCAACAACAAAAAAATGAAGGAAATGCTCTGTTGCGTCGTAAAAAAATGCTAGTAACGCTAGATATATTTTCTAAAAATTACATCATTATTCGATTCCAGGAAGTTTTATTACAATATCTTTTAATTTCACAATCCTTCTAGCTTCTTTGGTTTAAATAATATTTTTCGAAACAAATTTGTAGTATTTTGTAAATTGTAATTAAAAATTAAATTATAAATATCGTGGAATTTAGTTCAAATGCTTTAATAGACAGTTGTACTATTTATAACTTCATACAAGTTGAAGGCCTTTCTTATTCTTTCTGTACTTTTTTTTTAGAGAAAGAGAGAGAGAAAGAAGCATAAAAAAAGATCGCGAAAATTCCTAAAGGCCATGAGTAACAAACATTTATCACAAAATAGGCAGGTGAAAAAAGACAGATGCATAAATAGTAATGCCATTAAAAAATAATAAAATACTATACGTTAGTTTACGCAAGGCAGGTGGTGGCCTTTTACTTCCTTTCAGAAAGAGAAATTAACGGCATTGAGATACACCCAAATTTTCATAATATAATCTATAAGGAATTCTTTTTAATATTTTTCTGCGTTCTGGATATTTGATTATCTAATACTATGTAGCAAGTCATTTGATTTTCTTATATGTAAAATTTACGTAAACAATGTATAAATCAGAAACTAAGATTTCATTATTTAATATATCATTTAATATTCTTTTCCAATGTTCAAAGTCATTTAATTTTCTTAAATGTGAAATTTAAGTAAACAAAGTGATAATAAGTAATTAAGATTTCGTTGTTTGTTTAGAAAAGTCTTTTTTTTAATTATATTCCTGTTTATATATTCATTGTTATCCATTATAATTATCTTTATTACTAAATTTTTTGATGCTTTGTGGTACTTAAAATAGCAAATAACAAATAATATCACAAGTAATACGATGTTCACCTTTGTCGGAATATTTTGGAAGCTATTGTAAATATGGTAAAATCCAATGAATAGAATGTGTCTAGATTTTAAAATCATATTCTAATATTGACAGTCTGAAAAACACAATCCGAGAGAATATAAATATGAAATATAGAAAAATTCGTTAAAAAATAAACATAACGTATTACTTCAGTATAATAATAAAACTAAAAAAAGTTCGAAAATACCAAAGGATATTATGTTGATTCTTTATGGCGCGAACTGAATGAATAAAAATTAAGAAGCTAAACAATAAATTCGTTTTATCTTCTGAAAGTTTAGTTAATTAAAAGAACACAAATGATAAATTAATAGGACCACCTGAAGGTGACATCACTTCATAGGCACTAAATAAAAACTCTTTCCTCATAAAGAAGAATTGCTGTTCTTTAAGAAGAAAAGTTGAAACGAAAAAAGTTATTAAAAAAAGACTATAGAATGAACCTTAGAAAGTTAACATAACTTGATTAAATTGCAAAAAAGAATTAATTACGGTGTTGGAAAGATATTTATAACTTTTTCGTTGTAAAGAAAAATTTAAAATTTTATTAAATTTTGTAGTAAACAAATGGGAATGCCTCCTAAAAATTGATTATATTAGATGAGAGAGTGAAAAGCATGACAGAGAATGGCTAACCGAAAAATAATAGGATTGTAATAAGCCCAATTATTTTGAATTCGGAGATTTTCTTCTCCTTCTTCTTGGTGCTTTATTGGTAAGTTGCCATTCTGAAGAAATAAAACTCAACCAAATATGCAATCTTTGATTCAAGCTTCTAATTTACAAAACTTGAATTTTCTGGTATCAAAAAAATTATCTATAAACTCGACTAAATCATGCTATTGTAATTTAGAAAATTCAGTAGGCTGTACAAAGTCAAGACATAAAATATATTTAAATGTTTGTAAATTTCACCACTTATCGTTTTTTTTTTCTTTTACTCATTTATTTACATTTTTGTGGTAAAAATAAGGCAGAGATCATGCTGTTTAAAAGAGCGCGTGTTACAGTTTTTTGTTGTTGTTCATATTTAATTAAATAATGATAATAAACAATGCTGGAAAGACATTCCATCTCAATCGGACTCCACTACAACCTTGTTCTCAGCACTCTTACGACAATATTTTTTTTTCTTTTCATCTTTTCATGAATTTTTCTACACAATTAATTAACTTTTATTTCGATTTTTATCGGCCCATGGATCTGATTACAATTGTTGAAATCTTTTGTTCTTTTTTTAGATGAGTTCTTACATGTTTCTGTCTTATTTCTATTTGATTTTTTTTTGTATCTTGTTGAAAATTTTTTATTCTTTTGC
This sequence comes from Argiope argentata, assembly GCA_026289955.1. NCBI lineage: Eukaryota > Metazoa > Arthropoda > Arachnida > Araneae > Araneidae > Argiope > Argiope argentata. The sequence continues at coordinate 4,025,763 of JAOUZG010025633.1, forward strand.
AGAAGTACAATTTGCTCAGTATTTACAACCTAACATTTTCCACCAAGTTTTTGTATAAAATTAATTTTTGTTTGTTTTTTATAGAAGTCTACTTATACGACAATCGCATAGAAAACCTTGAATTGCAAGCTGTATTTAAACATGCAATGTCTTCAAACTTAGGAAAATATTAACTCCTGTCGAAGTATAGGCACTTAACTGGTTGAACTTAATCGTTTTTACTAAATAAAAAGAATTAAGAATTGTGGTTTCAGCTGTTCACATGTTTTCAACACCTTTAATGCACATTATAAGCTGTTCCACACTGCGAAATAAGAAAAAAGACGTGATATTTGTATTAAATACATTTCATCACCATTTGATTTATGTTATTTCTTCAGCAGTAGAGTACAAAATCTTCAACTGAGCTGAACTTTTAAGATCCGCGTAATTTGATTTTTAAAAAATGGGATTATTCCAGATATTTTTATTTAGTTCAATTTGTATCATCGGTTCCAGAAGTCAGTGTGATTTATCCAATTTCCGAAAAAGTAAAATTGTTCCTGACTTTGTTTCAGACATGCCAGAGAAATCACTCCAGGTAATGTAATTATTGCTCGCACTCACGTGTGTGTGTGTGTGTGTGTGTGTGTGTGTGTGTGTGTGTGTGTGTG
>JAOUZG010025633.1:4026425-4054368 GCA_026289955.1 Argiope argentata
TGTGTGTGTGTGTGTGTGTGTGTGTGTGTGTGTGTGTGTGTGTGTGTTCGTGGAAAATAGCTTAATAGCTTAATTAATAATCTATAGCATAGCTTAATATCATTCTTAATTCGCTAAGAATAATGATATGACAACCCTGTTCTTGAAAGGCCCTAATGAAAAACCAGTGTCAGTAATTTTCACACAATTTTCTTGCATATTCTTTTGTCATTTCCACATCTCAACACCAGTATTAAATTGTCAACCTTAAATAAGACAGTGAATACTGGGAATACTTAGATACTTTTTATAACATCAGACAAATCGGAATTTTATGCTGCCAAGTATAGAGAGAAAATTAAGTTCGCATTTCGGATGCTTTTTAGTCGACAGATTGAAACCAGTATTCAAAACGGAATAACAATTTTATTAACATAGTGATGTAGTAAAATTTCATTATTTAAAGTCGCTGCGCCCAGAACCGGCCTTTTCTATAAAGGGGCCTGAGTGCAAAAAAAAAAAAAAAAAAAAAAAAAAAACGTTTGGAGCCTTAAAATTCTTGTTTTAAGTAAAAATTTACTAACGCGAACATATAGTACTATTGCATGTTTATTTAATGCTCGATTTTGTTTTGCTAATAATTACCTCAGAAAAATGAAAAAATTTCAAGTTTTTTTTAATGTTTAAAAATAGTAAATGCATTTATTAAAGCGTTCTGCACACATACTTGATCAAAGACAATTTATTACTTTGAGAATTACTATTGTTGAAATAGCGCTCAGCTTTAATTATGGAAGAGTATGGATATAATTGTCCCCAAATCAAATGGTATCTTAAAATGGGAATTGAGAGAAGAAGTTAAGCTACAATGGTTTGACAGATGATATATGTCCAAAAAAGGAGTAACTTGCGATTTTATTCATAATCCAGAAATAAAAATAAGATAGCATCCACTGGTAATTCAAATTATATCAGGATCTGGCAGATTTCCAAAATTTTGGAAGAATGCAGGAAAATAAATGCATTTGTGGTGGAATCGGTACTGTTTACCGATATTTAAAGGAATGCACAGAAATTTCCGAACTTAGAAAACATCGGCAAGTTGAAAATAATGACTTGAGTTGAGGACTGATGGTACCAAGTACTCTTAGGACTCTGAAGGACATGATGTCTAAAATTGTCAGTTTTTTGCCAACTGTTTGAAAGTTTGCAGAGGAGGAGGAGGTCAGTATTTGACCACTTTGGAGGCCAATTATCTCGAAGGGAATATCAGTTTGACAGATTCGGTCAATGTAAGGATGGACATTGCAACAATCCACCACTACAAATCCTGTCAATACTGCTACGTTCAGTGGTGGTGGGGTGGACGGCTGTTCACAAGAATAAGAGTCGCTTCACAAACTCTTTTTATTGAGCGAACTTCATTAATGCATTTTAATCAATCATCCACAGATTAAATAATTTAAATCTTGAACAGAGAGTGATCGCTTCTGACCCAGCACCCTCAGTGCTATTACTCTCGACATGGAGGACTTTGTGACCCCGACAGATTTAACGTGCTCCAGCCACCGCACACACAGAAAGTCTTCGGCTGGTGGGTTTGAATTCGTAGCCCAAGGGATACGAATCCAACGCCCTACCAACCAGGTTATCCCGGCCTAAACTTAGTATTAAACCGTATAATGAATTTCATCCATTTCTCAAAGCATTTTTGAATTGCATTTTCAGATAGACATAATTTTAAACAGGTGTTCGAATTTACGAAGGTTTGAACTGTAGATCCTCTTAAAACTCATGAGTTCGAATTTTCTGGATCATTAAAACACTTTCTCTTCGTATACTGCATAGTGTATAAGGAAAAAAAAATGCATTCTGTTATTATTTAAATAATGGGTTTATGGTTTTTTGTATATATTTTTAAGGTTGCTTTTTTCAATAAATCCTTTGACTGCGGTACCAATACCGGATACATGAGATCATTAAAGGCTCCAACAATGCAATATCAGGCAGATAACGAAACCTTACACGCACTTATAATGTTTGGTAAGTAAATGAATTTTTCATAGACTCTTATAGTAATTCCACAGAAATCAATCATTCTTTAAATTCCTAAATATATAATATTAAATTTTTTTTCTATTTTCGTCTCTACACATTCACAACTGCTGTTTAAATGCAAACAAACACTTATTAACAAAAATAGAATTAATTATAAAGATTAAAATGAAATCTGCTGTGCATATTTGAATGTATCATGTCAGAACATCATTTCTGGAACGGCCGAGCACCACATGCTCGTGCAAATTAAATGATATTTTTGTTCATTTTAATGGTTTCATCGAATGAGTCACTTTAGTATGGCAAACGGTCCAAAAGAAACTTTGTCTCGCATTGATTGCTTTTAAAAAAATCCCATTTCCTATTCATTTTGTTTCATATAATCAAGTGCTCAAAATGACATTTGTCTAGGATTTATTAGTTGTAGTCATTAACTTATTTTTTCAACCAGATCTTTTGTAAATGCAATGGCAACGCGTTATTAAAAGCTGAATTTTTTAGATGCCCGTGCAGAAAAAAAAATTATTTTTCGCCTACGGATTTTTGTTGACTCAAAAACCTCATCTCAAAAACAACATAATGTTCTAACTTGATAATAAAATACTGTGCTTAAAAATCAGAGCTTATTTCCTTTAACCATAATTTCAGCTTTATTTATAATTAGACTTCCTTACAACCGAAAATTTGGGAAGTTATTTTATGGAAAACAGCATTAATTAAATATAAACAAAAATAAAAGTTTTTAATTCATATTCAATGAGATTTTTGTTGTGATTTTTCAGAAAAATTTTTGTTTAGAAATATTAAAGAATCTTGCAGGGTCTTTGAGACGCCAATGGTGTTCTTAACCCTCCATCCTAATAGAAAAAGTCATTACCCATAATTTCTAAAAGTAAATGTTGCAAGCATTTGAATTTTCATAAATATTTGCATTTCATGATCCTATGATGAAGTGTTAATGGAAGTCAAATAAAGAAATTTCATTATTTCTAAATACATTGACTCCGTTTTTTTTTTTTTTTTTTTTGCATTTTTGCAATTAATTTGGTGTCATTTTGCAATTAATTTACATGACGAAGGACTTGCATCAATAAACAACAAATTAAACTAACTTAATCTTTTTTACTTAACCAGTTTCATCTGGCTGATGTTTTATTGTCTATAAAAGCGTTATGCTTATGTATAGTGTGAAAATTATTTAAAACAGAGTAGGCTTTTAGACAAGCTACAAAATTCTACACATAAAAGACTTCTTGGGTATAAGGTAAGCACTGTTTTCAAAATTTTAATTAAATTTTTAATTTAAAAAAATTAACAGAAATATTTGCTTTTTCTTAAATAGTTTCGGAGCCTATATCAAACAAGAACCATTTTTAATTTGATATCAATATGAATTATAATCGCACTGTATATTAAAAAAAACTTACTACTAATCAAGCTTAGGACAATGTTTCTTTTCTTTTCTTTTATTTCTTAATAGACGCAGACGCTTTGTTTCCTGACTTGAACATTTCGACCACGTTTCTACATTGGCTTATTGTGAACATCCCCGGGAACAATGTGAATAAGGGGGAAACCATTGCAAGCTACATTATCCCCTTCCCTCCTCCACTTCTTGGTAAGACATTTCTTCAATATAAAAGAGAGTTGTATGCAGTCTGCCCAAAAATAGAGATATTGAAATCTGCCATCTCACATTTCAAATTATCAAGCGAGAACATTATTTCTTTGAAGTCAAGTGATATCAGTCCGATAGCATAAAAAGCGCTAAGGTTGGAGTGAGAACTCATTTTGCAACGGCCATTGATCCTGAAAACAATTCTATTTTCAATTTTTATATAGGATAAAAAAGGTCAGAGTTGTTTTTTTTCGTGAAAAACCAGTTTAAATCGGTTCGAAACATTCACATTATATCAGATTACGCTTGAGACGATACAAAGACGATACGATCTCCAAAATTCTAAGTGATTTCCAAAGTTTTGTCTTGATTCAACCCATTTTAACTTCATTCTAAAATATTCTCTTATTTCCCGATCTCATTCCTCTTTTTCTGTTTAATAAATGCAATATAAGCTAAGTGAAAATGTGTAGCAGTTCCCACGCTCCGAGTGAAAGGATAAAATATTTCTGACTTCAACAGGTTCTTCTAAAAATTCCCTATGGTTCCCCAACCTACGGTCGGCACGTGTAAGAAATCCCCATCGGAATCTCATGGTATATACGATCAGGAATAAATGATTTCCTTCTCTTTTTCTAGCATAATAATAAAGTAAATAATAAATTAATAATTAGTAATAACATTTTGGATTAAAAGCTTGTTTCCTATAAATTACGTCAATCCCCTTCTCAGAAATTGTTTTTCATAAATGGAATAGCTCTTGGAAACCCTTTTTTGAGATTTCAGCAAGTCTACATGAGAACTTTGGCTCTTTTCCGTTGCTTCAAATCGTCAAATCCTGAAAAGGGTTTTTAATTTTGGGAAGAGAAGATATGTTGTGGTATCCAGAGAGTTATCACATGTTTTGAAAAATTCTATTTCTTCGAACGATATTTCTTGCTTTATTTACTATCAAGATAAAAAGAAACAGATTTAACTGCATTGCTGTGTTTCTACAAATTATCTGTCGAAATTGTAAGAAATTAATATTCTATTTAAATTTAATTTATTATTTATATTCTTGCAAATTAAAGCGTGAACTGGCTCAACGATAACCCAATTTTCGAATGGTCTGTGAACGATATTCTTCCGATTTAAATTGTTAGCCCATTTACTGTGTGTCCACCACGAGAACACTACTAGACAACCGACTAAATTTACGGCGGCCGTTATGGAAACAGGTTACGGTAGGAAGAGTTCATTTGGTAGAGGTAGAAATTTCTTCACATTTTTTGTTAGCACGTTTAGCGCTAAATTAGCAATATTTGGTATTATTGCATTTAATTTTGGAAAACAAACAAAAAAATAATTTACTGAGCTGTAAATCATATGCGTACTTGGAATATTGAAAGTATCTGATATTCCTGTCGCATATGTACAAAAGAACAATGAAATCAAATAGTAAAACTAAATAATTATTTGTATGTCTAACGATAGTACAAGAAAAAAAATTAAAAAGAAAAATCACACATGTATAAAAATTGATCGTTTTCATTTCATTTGTTTTAAGTTTATGTAAGTAATTACTATCAAATTCTCTGAAGGAAACGCGAAGTAATCCATCTAATTTAGCATTAAAAGTGTAAAATAGTCATTCGTAATTATTTCGTAATTTTTATTGAAGGTCGTTTTTATTCTGTTATAAAATAAAAATGGAATAAAATGGAGATAGAAACCTTTTGAAATTTATATTTATTTTTTCTGACATATACTCTATTTTCCGAATTCTGACATTAACAGTTACCGTGCTATCAATTTTTAGATTAATTAAAGGTTGCTACAATATAAGGAACACAAAAATTGTTAAATAATGAAATGTAGTTAATATTAACCAAAGAAAATATTAATCTATATAAATAAAAATGAATCGCGAAATGCGTTGCTAAGCGCAAAACTAAAGAACCAATCGACCGATTCGACTAATTTCTTTTTAATATTTTCGTTAAGACAAGAGGATGGTTCTTATGGAGAGAAAAAATGAAAAAACTGCGAGGAAAATAATTAAAACGACACTTTGACAATCATTGCACGGATAGAAAGAGAAAGATGAGTAGTACAATGAACAGAACATCTGAAGAAATAATAATACTATAATAAATAATACTATAAATGAATTATATGACTATCGAAATTTGTTTGGTTTAAAAATATTTTGGTGAAAAACCTGCTTTGAGATACAGCTACATAAAATATTATATGAAAATTTTAGCGATCATTAATACTGGCGAACCGACTGGTCGACAAAGACGGCTAGTAAAATATAAAATTAAGCTAAGCGAATATAAACATACGTGCAACTGTGGCTACAGCAAAAAGACGAAAAAGCAACAGTTTTCTTTTTTTAATTTCTTTAAATTGACGCCGTAAATAGAGACAGTTGTCTGGAAATGTTCTCGTGGTGGTCGTACCACGTGCAGTATAGCATTCGGGCAAGTGACGTAGTTACCGGTTAGGCAAATATTTGCTAGTGTGTAATTGAAATATAACCAGTGGTAATGGATTCCCAAAAACTTTTCATCATACTCTAATAATGTTGTTATTCCAGAGAAAATCGTGAGTGGCAGTGACGCGCAATAATCAAGAAACCTTAACTTCATGCGGGAATTTAATATTTTTACAAATTAAATTGTATCGACCTTGGCTGACCTTTTGGTGATTTATCCCTGGCTTGTGTTAACAGTACCTAAAAATCGAATTTGTGTTTAATACGTTTTAACCAACTGATTAAAACAAAAATTTGATACAAAACAGCACTTGTAGTCACAAAAATCCCCAACAAATTTTATGTTTTTTAGTGACAGCTTTTCTGATTTATCACGTTTACATGTTTTTGAATGAATATATCGAGAAATAGTCAACTCTTAATTGTATTTGGCAAAAAATTACACAGTCAGTCACAAAATCTATAATGAATTTGATACATTTAAATCATTGCCTTTTTGAGTTATCGTGTTTACATTTTTTTTCAAAGTACAAACCGACACAGTTAACCTGTAGTTTGATTTTGCTCAAATTTCGACAGAGGCTTACTCAATAGATGTTAAATCTGTCTATCGAATTTTACCTTCTTGCAATTATTATGTTAACTTATATTCGAACAGCCAGACTTTCTCTTGTGAAAGTTTTATAAGTCAGATAACATCCCTCGGACCAAAATGTCATTTTTGGTCCAAAGGGTATGCTACCCGGCTACAAACCCTCAGATTGCGAGTTCGGATCTAGAATCATCCGCATCCGCCATAATGGTGACCCGGATGCAACCCAAGACCTTGAATAAGCAACCTTCATACGCAGTTTCGTACAGCTATTGTGGCGCCCTTTATCAGCAGCAAAAGTCATCAGGGGCATTAGAAACAACAGTCAACATCACCAACAACTCACACACACTCGCCGTACGCTTGGCGGAATTGTATCGTTTCACTAACCATTGACTCACTGGCGGGAAAGTATGTGGCGAATACATAATAAGCCACATAACATTCCTCGGACCCGAAATGTCACTTTTGATTCAGCGGATATGTTACTCGAATACAAACACTCAAATTATGAGTTCCGACCTAAGGTAATCCGCCTTAATCTGGACAGAGTTTGCTCACAATTTGATAGAAATTAACAGATTTGTTGTAAAATCGTATCCTGAATTTCAGCTGAGGAGCTCAAAGCGTTTATGAGTAATCATTATCATAGACAGAGAGGCTGACATTTTCTAAAAAGGTTCTTCTTTCCCCCCCCCCGAATTCGGTGAGATTTAAAACTTGTGAGATTCTTCAAAATCTTGAGTGTGAATTATTTTAACGTTTAATATACTTACTCTGTACTTTGTGTACTAGGAATTAAAAATGAGTACAATATGTACCTGAAATGAACCATTACATGCTTGCATTCTATAATGCTTCTAGGCTAACATTTACAATTATCTTCTAATACGCAAAAACTATTTCAATAACTTTCCCTTCATTTTTTACAGGTCCACACAGATATATCCTTTTAGTATATCAGCAACCAGAAAAAATTGACCCTAAGGAAGGATCTCCCTTTCGTTTAGGATTTAACATAAATTCTTATGCAAGATCTCATAATCTTCAAGGACCATCTTATGGATATTTCTTCATTGTTGGATCTTCACTGAAAGCAATTTAGAAGAAATTGCTCTCTTATTTCAATACATAACCAGTAATTCGAAATCTATATATCTACACAAGGTTGAATATAAAACTATGCACTCTGAAATAATATATATTTTTTAAATTATTGTATTGCTACTGTTTTTCAGTTTATTTCAATAAATTTATTTTCCAACTAGCCGCCTTTGGCGACCAGTCGGTTCGCCAGTATTAATGGTCGCTAAAATTTGCTCGCTAATATTTTATGTAGCTGTGTCTCATAACAGGTTTTTCACCAAAACATTTTTAAACCAAACAAATTTTGATAATCATATAATTCATTTATAGTATTATTTATTATTATTTTCTTCAGATGATCTGTTCACTGTACTACTCATCTTTCTCTTTCTATCCGAGCAATGATTGTTTCGGAATTGATATTTTACTTAAATGATGGAGGGAAAGGTCTAAAATTATACGTTTTTATAGAATAATGATATTCAAATTTTCATAAATGTAAACACACTAAACAAATAAAGACACAATTGGTTTTCAAGAGTTGCGAAAGTTTGAAAACAGCTTGGAAAATGCCGCGCACAAAGGAAATAATGGTGACACACACACACACACTGCTTTTTTTTTCAATCCTTTTTTTCTCCACTACTTTTCTTTTTACAAAACTTTTTTCGTTTTGTTATATTTTTTTTCTTTCCTGCCCAGACTTTATTTCGAGCAGGCATAGATTAAATATCCATACAGACTAATAATAAAAGCAACTATTTTCTTTCTTTTTTAAACATCCCGTTATGTATAAATGAAAACCAACTGACTTCGCGCATTTCTTTCTAAACAAATCATAATTTATTACTGCCTGCTATCTAACTCAGTTGGTGTGGGGGAAGGAAATGAAGATTTTTGGCGGGAAATAAGAAAAGTGTCTTTTTAACTATTTTCCACGCAGTTTTTTTAATTTTTTCTCTCCATGAGAACCATCCTCATGTCTTAACGAAAATATTTTTCAAAAATTAGTCGAATTGGTCAAGCAGTTCTCCAGTTTTGCGCTTAGCAACGCATTTCGAGATCCATTTTTATTATAATAGAAGATGATTCTGAGCTAACATTTACAATTATCTTCTAACACGCAAAAACTATTTCAATAACTTTCCTTTCATTTTTTATAGGTCCACACAGATATATCCTTTTAGTATATCAGCAAACAGAAAAAATCGATCCTAAGGAAGGATCTCCCTTTCGTTTAGGATTTAACGTAAATGCTTATGCAAGATCTCATAATCTTCAAGGACCATCTTACGGATATTTCTTCTTTGTTGGATCTTCACTGAAAGCAATTTAGAAGAAATTGCTCTCTCATTTCAATACATAACCAGTAATTCGAAATCTATATATCTACACAAGGTTGAATATAAAACTATGCACTCTGAAATAATATATATTTTTTAAATTATTGTATTGCTACTGTTTTTCAGTTTATTTCAATAAATTTATTTTCCAATTATTACAGTATTATTTATTCTCAATTTCTGCTAAAACTATTTTTAAAGGATAAAAATAAAATTGTCATACCAAATGTACCAAAATATAGAAGAGAAAAATATAAGATATATGGAAAGCCAAACGAAATAGTAAAAGCACGAAGTTTTAGTGTAAATAACTTAATAAATTGGAATTTATAACGTTTTACTTTGTGTGAAATGTTTTAAATTTTCTAGTTCTTTACATTCAATGTAGGTTTTTTTTTTATTGTTTTTGAATTCTCACATCTTTACAATTTTATTTCAGTCTCAGTATTTTTTATAAAACATTCTTTTAAAAAATTAGAACCAAAACATCATATGATAATGAAGACTTAATTCATATACCTTTATAATATTGACAAAATACAAGCTTAATTATACAGCGTTGTGCACAGAAAATAAAACAATTAATATTGTTGCAACATGTGTGTTTGTAAGTTTAAAACATTCTTAAATTTTTTTACACTACCAACAGACATGCAATAGCTTTAACCATCGCTAAAAATATTATTTGGTAATACTATAATGATTTTTTTAAATTTTGTTTTGTTTCTTGTGTATTTGCAAAGTTTGTTAGTAAAAATCTCTATTAAGTAATATAAATGATATTCTGAAAGATTATAATTGATTCATTAATTTTTAATCATCAACTTCCATTTCAGTTAATATTTTGTCAGAATGTTAAAATATTATTAATAAAATGTTCTCCAATGTTAAACATTAGAATCAACCCTCATTTTACATGGAGAATGAAGAAATGCAGATTCAATATTGCATAAGATAATTTACAATGAATTATTAGATAATGTGAATAATTACTTTTTTTGTACAAATGTTATGTGATTTCATTTTATAAAGGAAGTTCACAAATACAAGATTAATTAAATAATACATCTTAAAATGTCTAGCATAATTTGATGCTTAAAAAGTTAGAGAGAACTATAAATATACGTAATTATAAACCAAAGTTTGAAATTGGTAATAAATGAACTAATATTCCAGGTGAAGCATCACACAGCCAAAAATGGCTAATGCTAAGACTTTTTTCAAGCAAGGACTGATTTCTACAGACATTTTTTTAAAAATTAAGCCTTATAAATATCAAGCAGAGCAAGATTGTATTTTTAAACTAAAAGGAAGCAAATTGTTAAAACTGTTTTAAAAAATTATTCTAACCAACTCAAAACATTTGCATATATTATTTTGGCTTCTGAAAAACATACACGAATACAGTAAATTTAACACAGCAAAGATAAGATTTTTGACGTCTCCTTAAATTATTGAAATGAACTATATATATGTCATAAAACTTGAGGCAAATTTGATGTCATAAAAATTAATTTGTGATTTGGGAAGACCCCCAAGCTTTGATCCATACTTATATCATTTTTAATCATTAAGATGCATTGTGAATTCAAATTCATAGACATCTATTCATGCTGAACTCACTATTCACATTATTTAAAATCTTTATTAAAGAAGTGGTTAAACCAGTTTGCATACTTCTTTTAAATATTTTAATGAATATATGAACAAACCCTCATACATTTTCTAATAATTATTCATAAATAAAATTTCTTTTGACCATAATTATTCACTCAATCTTTAAATCACAATGATTTTAAAAAATTAATTACAAGGTGATGTTTGCAAATAAAAAATACATAGAAGGCTATGTTTCAATTTTAGAAAAAAAAAATCATCCCTATTCTATTAGTCAAAAACATTTAAATAAGGTTTATCTTAAGAAAGAAACATATTTTAATTTCAATCTAATAAAGGAAAAAATCAAGATAACTTTTCATGCCAAAACAAAAATCATATTACTGTATGCATTTCAATTGTAATTCGTTTCATAAAAAATCTAGGGAACTAAATAATGGTAGTCACTAAATTGTTTAAACTACAGTCATTAAATCCAGCTGTTTTAAAATAATAAAATATTTCTGGTTTTTAAGTACTGTTATTTTCATTATCTTAATCTTAGACACATGTACAATTCAATGGCAAAAATAGTGACTTTCTCTGAATAAGAAATTAAGCTAGAGGTAAAAGAAAAAAAAATTGTTTTCAATTCTGAAGGTGAGAAAGAAAACTGAAAATTTGTTAGTCATGGTTTGGAAATTTCGAAATAAGAAAAAGTTGCAATATATAAAAATTAATGATATTAAAATTATTTATTATTGCCTATTTTTCAAGTATTTTCTTTTTACTGATTATCTGTCAAGCATTAAGACAAAAAAAGTAGCAAAACTATTAAATTCTTGAAAAAAGTGAAACAAATTTTCATTAATCCATCATTTAATAAAATTCCTGCTAAACCATTTAATGCAACATCCATGAGCTTTTTCGTAACTAAATACTCAAAAGACCAATTAACAAACATAAATCTTGAACTATTACTGGATTATGGAAAGTTGAGGAAGATAGATGGATAAGATTACCAGTGTAAATTTAACAAATAGAGCTATTAGCATGGCAATTAAACAGGAGAATAATAAGTATTAACAAGAGAAGCCAAACTAAACTTTTAAAACAAAAGGTTTCTGTTGTATTTTTTGTAACAACTCATTTAAATTAGATTAGAATCAAAGGGGGGATGTGCAAATAGAATGTGTGATTGTTCTGGTCTAAAATTTAATTCAAAGCCAAATCCGAAGCAACATTTAACTTGCAAACAGCCCCTGCCTAAGGAAGAAACAAATTAACAAAACAATAGGGTTCAGATATCAAGTTTGCAATATTTTTGCCAATTATTAAGATGTTCCCTAATCACTCAGCTTTAACCATGTTAAATTTAATATAAAATCTTAAGCTATTAAATAATTATATTAAATGAAAGAAATTCAAATTTCATGGCATTGTCAAGTTAAAAACTGTTATTAAATTCGCAAATGGGAGATAACATAAATGTTATATGATTATCATACTATTTTGAAAGTTTGAACTAAACCCCTTATTTCAGAATTGTATTGCAAACCATTGAAAATAGCTGACTCGTAATCAATAATTTATGCATACTATCAACTTTCTTCTCTTACAATCAGTTTCTCGGATCACAATGTAATTTTTCTTTAAATCAGAATTGCTTTAATCTCAATGTGCTTATACTTTGGTAATTTTTAAAAAATTAGAATAGGTTTGAGAAAACATGTTATTTGCTGATTAAAAGGGAAATTGTATATAATGATATTAAATGCATCAAAAGGAAACATGAACACATCCATTTAAATTGGTTTACTTAAATTACTAAAAACAGTAACTCAGAAACCTAAGAATAGTAAAAATGATAGGAATTTGCACTTTGCAGATGCATGATATGTTTCTGGAATAATTTTCAAAAATATTAAATTATAAGAAAAGATTTTTACATCAATCTAAAATTTAAGATATAATTATGATAAGATTAATAATATTCTTTAAAATATATGTCTTCATGTATAGTATTTTAATCATTAAAAGTACTTTACTCTTTTAAAAATACTTTAAGTGTACTTTACAAGAGAATATTTCATTCTTGAAGTGAAACCTGAATTGTTTTCATTTCTGCTACCAATATTTCATCCTTGCTCTGGTTTATTGTTGGTGACCAAAGTATGAAAATGAGGTTTATATTTCTGTATCAAGTAGGTTTCAGTTTATATTATTTTTTTAATGAAATTTTTAAAGCTTTGTTACACTTATAATTAAAGTTAACTTAGTAATAGAGGGACATTTTTGGTGAATCTATTTTCAGATAATGTTGTTTTCTTTCCTGTGATATAATTGAATGTATAAAATGTATCATATTATTTATAAGGATATTAGAGGAATACCTAACACAACAAAGAGAATAATATAATCCTTCTAAAATAGTATGAGTTATATGTCTATTAAAATTGAATGTTTAAAAATATTTTGTCACGAAAGCGATTAAAACTAAGTTACACAAAATATCCAAAATGAAAATTTTAAATTCTTAGCAACCATTAGCCCAGTAAATTAACTAGTCACCAAAGACTGCTAGCGTCAAATAAAATTAAACAAAAAAATTTAAGAACATTTAGCTGTAAAATATAACATAAATTCAAATAAAATATCACTAATGATAAATTAAATATGTATTAATATTCTGTTGCCACTTGAATAATAGTTTTCGTTTTTCTTTTCATGTATAGTTTAAAAGAATACATAAATAATAATAATAAATTAACTATTCAATAGCAAAATCGTGCTTTATTCAATTATCAACAAAGGCTAACAGCCATTTCAAGCATATAGGAAAGGCTTTTTCACATTTTAAAGAAAAACACTTCTGTACAATCTTTAATTATTTCGTTTTTCATAGCAGAAAGTTCATACCTGCTAGACAGGAGTTTTTTAATATTGTCTCTTTGCATAGATAATCAGGCTGAGTTCTTTGGAAAATCATCACTAATTTATTGATGACACATCAGCCTTTTAAAGAATGCTTTTTTTATATATATGTACATAAATTGACCACACATTTGTGCATAGTTCAGTCTCTAGCAAGTCACCACACAGCACTGTCAAAACATTGAGAAATACAAAAGAAAAAAAAATCATCAAAAGACTTGAAAACACTTTTAAGATCATAGCAAACATAAGTTTTTTTAAGGATTCAATCAAGTAAAAAATTTCATGGAAAAGTATATTTCAAAATACATAAAGAATATTAAAGGGTTGGAATGAAAGCCCTATTTCCAGTTATCCATCTGTAAATTAATTAAAATACTTCTTTTTATCATTTTTTGGCACATAAAAATACATCTCTATATTTTCTTTTTTAAGTGCCTAGTAGGTCCCCAAAGATAAGATATTAGGGAACGGATAATCCCAAACTGACAAGGGTATTAGACCATATCTCAGCAGAAATTTAAACTTCAGTTCTCAAGAACTGGAGTGACACATGTAAAAAAGAGTGAACAGGATTTTTATGAAAAAAATTCATTGTATTTGTTACCACACACAACAGGCATACTCTTTCCAGCACTTACCAACAGTAGAATTACGGTAAATCTCAAATATCCGACAACATTTATCTATAGAACTAATAAAAAATTGGTGCAGGTTGAAGTTGCACATGCACATACATTTCTCAAGCAAAAGAATAAATTGAAAGATAACACCCTGATATATTCACACATTCAAAGATATTACCTCAAAAGTTCTAAAAGTTCAAAATATTGTAACATCTAACAATAAATGCAGAAGATATATTGTTTACTTATTACTTTAAGATAAAATATTAGTATTGGATTCACTCTCACACAACAACATTTAACCACTTAAATGCTGTTAAAAATAGAATATCACTGATTTACACAAGCACTACAAGAGGAATGATTGCAGAATTATCATTCCTTTCAAATGTTTAAAAAATATTTTATACATATAACTGACAGTTAACACAGCTTAAACAGTCATATATGAAAGACAAATATTTAAATTCCAGCAACTCAAAGAAATCATTTGTAATTCTAAATGGATTCAAATATGATTATTTCAGACAAAAGCATGAAAAAATACTATTTGGTGTTATTGAGGAAAAGTTATTTATACAAAAATAAGATCTCATTGATTTATGCATTAGAATAAAAAAAAATTGGGATGTGAACTTCAAAAACAGTTTCATTTAGAGTTCACAAACAGATTTATTATTTTTGAAGGCAAAATGGATAATTCGAAAGGGTTCATTCCAACACGATTTACATAATGAAGCATGATAAAAATATCGCAGAGCTAACGAATATATTCAAATTCCGACATTCATAAGGATTACGAAGTCAAAGAAAATAAAAGAAATCATAAAAGTTGTACACATCAGTTGTTGAAAGAAAGAGAAAAGCTAATTTAAACAGTATATTCAGGTGACCAAATAACTCAGCTACAAAGTGTAATAGATGTTTTATGGATCATCTGAGTCTGACTCTGAAGAGCTAGAAGTAGAATTTTCTGTCGGTGGGGGCACACTTGGAAACGGTGCAAGACGGAGAGGGCTCGAGTTTGAAAGAAGATTACGACGAATGCCATTTTTCTTCAGGATCTGTAAAAAATAGTTTGCATAAGAGTACAACAAACAAATTTTTAAAGTACTTCAATCCTGTACATTATGCAATAATAAAACATTAGTTTTATTAATTACAGACAAATATATGAATATATACAAAAATTAAGATTAGGTTTGTAAATTTACATATTTTGATAAAAATACCATTATATTATTTTAATATATTTAATATACATACATGTTTTACCACACACCTTATTTTAAAACATATATACAATTAAAGAAATAATCCCATGAGTGAGATTACAAAAAAGTTAAAAATAAAACAATGATAGTATAACCGCTATAAACTAAAACTGTATGAAAATCACTCTCTGCAGGAAAATCCTGCTAAATTTACAGTTGCAAGATAAGACTAATTATAAATTAGCGAACATATGTAACAAATAGTTTTAAAAACGCTGAAATTAATTTTAAGCAATAAACATTATAAAATCCTCATATAGACTGATAATACAGAAAACAAAATTTCTAGAACAGTAAAACAGAAGCAGATTATTCTATTAAAAAAAGTAAAAAGATCCGTTTTAATTATTTTGAATTTAATATTGTAAATAAAAGGAAAACTTGGTGTCTATTACATTGAAAAGTAAATTTTACATGAAAAATATTTATTGAAATAATGTTGTACATCCTCAGAACATGCAAAATTAATAATATGTTATTGCTACTATAAATTACTTTTTAATTCTTATTGCGTAACTAAGGAAATTCAAAATAGTTTTATCTTAGTATTTATAACAAAAAAATCAAAAAGATAAAAATTTTCTCCATTTACTGAAAAATGACTGTTTTACATTTTTTAAAGACAAATTTTAAAATTAAAGAAAACTATAATTAAATGTAATTTAATTACCTTTTCTGAACGGTCACGGAACTCTCGCAACTCATCTTCCGTTAAAGGGGCATAATTTTCATCATCTGAAACTTCTTCCTTCCATCCCATTTCCCGCAATAACCTTAAAATATAATATACAGATTCAGAAAAAATATAAAATATATAATTCTTAATCAAACTAAAATGCAGAGCAAGGAGCAAGTTTTAATACATTCATTTACACCATCTTTTATTCATAAACTCAACTACTTAAAATTTCCCTAATTCAGCAGAAAAATAAATACTCAAATTAACTATTTATGATATTAAAATATAGTCTTTAATTCAATTCATAAATCCTCCTAAATAATAGAAAAAATTCAGAATCGAGTTTGCTTTTAAAATAAATCACTTTCATGTTTTCAGTGACAGTAAAGAGGTAAAGCTAATTTTTTAAAGGCCTTAATGTAGTGAAGGACATTGAACTCAAACTCAATAATTAATATTATTTTTCATAAAAATCTAAATTTATTTTTACCCTTCAAATACTTTTTATTACACAACTATTTATTCCAAATGCAGTACGTCATTTATCAAAGTTGATATCTACTGAAATTGTTATTTTTAAAATAATTGAATATTTAAAATTACATTTATTTTTACTTAAATTTTGAAGTTCTTAATTTTTTATTTAAATAAACAATTATTAAATAAGATTATGTTGAAAGTACTGCACAGAAAAAGACTAAATAAAATATTGTTACTGGGAAAATACTTTTAATCTAATTTAGCAAAATTTATTTTTTAAATGAAAACACAAACACAACAGACAACTCTTGAAATAGATAAAAATTCATATTTGCCATCGGTGATTGGCATAAACAATTAATAACATTAATATTTGATTGATTCCTGCCATTACTGTTCAGAGTGAATATCAATGGCAGGTATGAGATTTAATGATGCCAAATTATTTTGAAAAGCTTGCTTTTCGCTTGTCAAAGTCAACATGTGTAAGAATTCCTGTCTAAATTCGACGCATGTCTGATTTATGAGAATCTCACGTTGTTAAGACAAGTTTAAACAATTTCACTTCTTTTCTTGCCTTTCTAGCACAACAGACTGTTTATATCTTAGCACTGTTTATGTCTTTTTAATCTTCATTTGCCTATTTTGTGTGTTTTCATAGAAACTACAGAAATTCAGTAGCTGTTACAGTATTATTTAAATAATTAAATTCTTATGTAAAATATGTTTTCTACTTTATATATATATATAATACATCCTGAAATAATTTTGAATTTCCTTCATATCAATTTTAAAATAAAAAGGAAGATTGAAGCAGTATGAACTTAATTTTTATTTCAATAAACAAAATACTTAGAGCATTAATCAATTTCCAGTTTATATAAAACAATGATTACAATACTTTAATGAAAGAACCATTAAAGTATGGAAAAAATTTAAAGAGCCAACTAAGGGGTTTTAAATCAATATTTCTAAATAAATATATAAGCAGTTACAAATATAAAAATTTACATGAAAGTATTAACAAAAAAAGGGGGAGAAAACTGAATCCACAAAAGAAAAAAATCATTTTATTAGTTTAAAAGATCAAGAATAAAATACATATTATCCATTTTAATGAAATTAGAGGAATTATTACAAACATCTTCTATAAGATAAAATTACTAACATACTAGGGAAAATGCTATTTACCTCTCTTCAGCTTCAAGGGAACTTGACAAAATACTCCTTTCTTTTTCATCGCTGAGTGACAGCTTCGAAATGCCAATTCCATTTACATGATGTTCTTCTGATGAACTCTGCAGAGAATTCTAAAAGGAACATAATATTTTATTTTTCTTTCAGGATAAATGACGAAAAATTATCTTCCATTTTGAATATTAAATTTCATTTTATACCATTTAATGGCAAAAAAAAAATCATGATTTTTTTATGAAGATCAAATTTTTGATGAAAATAGATAACATAAAAAACAGTTTCATTAAAATTGAAGATACATAAACATCAATGTTAGTTTAAAGTGTATTAAAATATATATTTTTTCAGTGACATTTAAGATGTGATCGTGTTTGTGAATTGCTCTGAAGATTTTTTTTATCAACAACTGGCAAATTTGGAGCATGTATACTTGAGGTTGAAATTATTCCCTTTGACATAATTTATTAACAATCTTAATTAGAACTAACTGCCTTTAGTGACAGCTTATTTATACTTTATGCTGTTAAATGTTTAATATAAAACACATTATTTTAAAATGCAAATATTCCAATGAATTATTTGATGATTAAAAAATAAGAATTCAATATTATCACTTTATTACAAATTAATATAGATATATGTTAGGAAATAAAAGTAGAAGTGAAAATTATTTTAAGGAATTAAAAGTATGCACATGAATATTTCGATGAATGAATGTGAATTTCATCATACCACTTACAGATTGTATTTCATATTAAACTATAAAAAAAATATCACAATTAAAGGTATAAAATTTCAGTAAATGAAACTGATATTAATAAAAAAAAGTAATTTTTGACCATTACAATAATATATAGGGCATTTTGTAAGGCAAATGTTTTGAAAGATACAAGCCCAAATTTCCAACCGCAAATCATGGAAATATACATGTGTATATGGTTGAGCATCTTATTATTCTAAATTAATTACATTGTGCAAGCTTTTTTCTACATTTCTTTTATATATAGTTTCCCCTGATTGAATAGACTTTTAGGTAACTTGGAGGATCTATACTAGAACATTTCTTACAACATTCAACTGCTCCGTTAATTAGCAAAGCTTGGAATTAAGTACAGATGAAAAAAATTGCAATAAAGCAGTATGAAGCATTTGTACAACAATTTGTTTAATTTTGCCATTTGAGTATAAATAATAAAAGCGATTTCTGTTCCATGTGCAGAAATCTATGTGATATTTTTTATACTAATCAACAGTAAATGGTTGATTGTTAAATACATATAATGAAAAATTAAGCATAACTAAAAATGTTCAATACTTCATTTCTTTAGTCTATTCTTATGTCTGTGTTATATGAATCTAAATTACATGTTCCTTTAAATTTTTTTCAGTTAAGATTGAAGACTGAGAAGTTCAAACCTATAAATGAAGACATTGAATATAAATACTTATCCAAATCAATATATATTTCAAAAACAAACACCATACAAGGTAAAAATGTGTCATTTTTTAAATTTAGAAATTAAAAATTCCATTTAAAAGAGTGCAGAATAATGAATTTAAAGCTTATTTCAGAATGGTAGGGGTTTTAATACATCAGAAAAGAAGGGGGATTCAAAAAATAATAATATAAGAAAAAAATCAATTACATTATTTTTGGTTGATGCATCCTTTTCGGAATAATCTCTTTCATTTTCATCCCGTTCCTTATTTTCATTGCGTAGGGTTTTAAGAAATTCTGATTTATTACCAGGTGCTTTAGGGTGTTTTACTAAAATCTCCATGGAATGAGTTGATACTGATGGTGTAGAGCTGGGTTTCTAAAATAAACAGATAGTTTTACTTAAAAGGTCACATAAATGAATAACCATTTCATTACTTGTGGATTATACTGTAATATATTACTTATGCTTAAGAATTATAATATATAATACTTAATTTATAATATTTATATTATACAATATTTATCCTTAAATTATAATATTTAAGGATAAGTTTTAGGACATGTAGCAAAATTAAATTTAAAAGTATTTATAGACACTATACAGTTAATTCATGCAGAAGAGTATCTATAAAATATCAGTATCTACTTGTTGAATTCTATAGAAGAGATTTAATGGCCTTTAATTCAATACTTTTACTTTTTATTTAGAGCATTTATACAGAGTGTACAGATTAATTTTATCTTAAAAACAAATATTTTTTAAATACTTATATAGAAAAAATAAATCACCTTAACATAATATTTTTCTATAATAGAATTTGTTGAAGTAAAATAAATTAAATTGAGAATTAACTATATAAGTATCCAATTTTATATAAATATAAACAGAAAACAGTATTAGGATTCACTGAATATTTTCCACCAATACTGAATCTTAGTTATTTAATGTTTTTATAAAGCAAGTTTTGTTTCAAAAAAAAACTCTGAAATTAAAGTGGTTAAAACAATTTTAGGCAGAGATAGTTCTGTGTAAATTGATATGAATGATCAACGCTATGCATTCATATTTTATATGAAGCAATTATTAAAAAACAAAGAAAGACACCAATGCTCTCCAAAAAAAAAAAAAAAAAAATTTTTTTTTTTTTTTTTTATGTTTTTTGTTTTGGTCTTTGGAAGCTCAGCTTTTTTATTGCAACATATTATTGTGATATGTAGGTAAAACATTTTTGCAGTTGTACGGCTGAAAAGAAGGAACTTTTGAAATTTTACAACTTTTATTTAGTTTACCATGGAAGACATAATTTATGTAATTTAAGTAAGAAATATGTTAAACACAAGAGCAGAAATTTTTTCCTACGAGATTTTGATAGGGGCTACCTTGATACTTTTTTTTATTTAAGCAAGAGAATTTTAGATATCTTTAAAAGAATGTTATAAACATTAAGAATTTTTATCCTTTTAACAGGAGCGTGAGAAACTGCCGAGACTAACAGTTTTATAAATGCATGTAAAATTCTTTAAATAATAAAAAGGGAATTAGATAAGGATACATAGATATATATATAACATTTTTAGACTGAAGTTTAAATGGGCTATATTAAGATTTTTTTTAAAAGAAAATTAATCAAGATTTAAATTAAGATATATCATTACATATACATAATGATATATACTAACTTTTATATTTCAATAAATTTAAGATCAACATTGAAACACATTAGTAACTAATTTTATTAAACATTAAAAACTTAATTTGTTAGTAGCATATTTAGAAAGTGTACTGATATGTAATCAAGCATGCCCTAATCCTTTCTAATTAATATTGTCCTATTCTTTCAACTGCAGAATATTTTTTTTAACGCATATCACATAAAATATGCTACATTTAAACTTGATTTGTCAGTTAGTTTATAAACACTTTATCTTTGAGTATATTATACAGTTAAAATATTTTTATTTTACAAAACAATAAGACTGGAAAGATAAGAATACTTCTGATGAATAAAAATCGAGGGTTTTTTTGTTGCAAACACAAATAATATTATAAATAGTTTTAAAATTAGAATCAATCATGAAACTATAGCTGCTCTATCTAATGGAGAAACTAAAAATGGATTCTAAACATTTATTTAAGTCCCATTGCCCCCAAGTATCCACTCAAGGACTTTCACTGTTTCATTTTTAATTATTAATCAGTTTGATTAAAACATCTCTCCATAAAAAGTATTATTGTCAAAACAAATTAAATGAAACTAATAAATTGAATGGAAAATGAAAGGGAAACCAGTATCCACCCAAAAATTAAAAATAGATAAAAACATAGCAGGCCTCCAAAATACATATACAAACCATAAAACTTCATAATTTTAGTACAAAAAGAAATATGTTATCAAAAAAAATTGGATAAGAATAACTTTGAATTAGATCAGATCTCTAAATAACGATTTATCCATCTGCAAATAATTCTCTCATGTGCTTACCTACAAATAATTCTCTTTATCTTTAATCTTAAAAATAAAAGAAAAAAATTTAGAGAAAACAAAGGATTTATTTATTTAATTTATAAATTCCAAATTAAAATAAAATTGATTAAAAATACTGATATTGAATATTTTATTATTAACCATTAAACATTTTGTTATAACGATGTTTGATTCCTATATAACAGATCAATATCACTAATTTGATATAAAAAAATCATGATACGAAGCAAAGCCTTATTTCTAGATTATTAAATTAATGTGAAATCAATGCAATTATAGTTGCTAGGTAACTGAGTATTTATTTATTAAAATAGTAAAATAACACCATTTCATTTGTTATATCATAAAAATGTGATCAGTAAGAAAAAATTTTATGCATCAACACAGTAAAATGAATTAAGGCTCTTGAATTCTATAGAATAAATTATCTCTTAAAATAAAAGTAGTCTGAAAATGTTCGTAACAATAAAATCAATATTTACCTTTAAAGTTTCTTTCATGGTTTTCTTCATAACAGTACTTTTGGCAGGGATGAGAGCTCTGCAGTTCGAAGAACCACCTTTGGCAACTGAAGTGACGATGACAGTGTGCGGATTAGTAATGCTGGAGATGGAACTTGAGGATTTTGTAAGAGGTCCAGATGATGAAGATGCTAATATAAGAAATAAGCAAATAAAAAAATATACATTATCAGTAAAAGTAATAAAATTTATAACTGTAATATAATGCATTCAATAAAATTAATTTTTATATGAAACTAATAATTAGCATTATTACAGTACCAATGAACATATGGAAAGAAAACATGCAATATTTTGCAAAAACTAAAATATCCTTATTCATTGTAATTGTTCAATTTTTTTATATAAATTAATTTTTACAAATTAATTACTTACCTGGACTTTTTCTGGAGCTCTCACAAGAATTCTCATTTTTGACAGGTTTTTTCACTAGCTGAATTTTCTTCCCTATTGCAGGATTTTGAATTTTTATACTTCTGGGTTTTTCTGCAAAAAGAAAATTATTGAAGAAGATTTCAGGAAAAAATTCATTTCCATCTGAAAACATTTAATTAAATATTGAAAAAAAATCAATGTTACTCAAGCATATAACTAGAATAAATGAAGTATGAATTATCTGTATTTTCCTTAATTACCTTTAATTCTTTTCTCTAAAAGAATTCTCTAAAAAATGTAAAATCTTCATAATACTCTAAATAATTCTAAATTTAAGAGATGTTTAAACAAAAGTTAATTAAAACAAAAGGCAGGACTCTGCAGTTTAGTTATTTAAAGTATAAATGTACTGTCCTGAAGAAATTACATTTCAGATACCTACTCCTCAAAATTTTTTAGAAATAATGTATCTTTTTCTAAATGAAATACAAACGTTTTTTTCCTAAAACTATACTGAAGTACAATTTTACATGTCATTGACTAATTAAATTAATATTACATTAATCTTTGAATGAGGTCTTTTGAACTATTGAGTAATTGCATATTTTCGTATTTCATGCAAAGTGTATTACTTTATTGTAGAACATAACATTAAGTTATTAATTATAAATTTTAACAGATAGATTTAAAGTTGTCCTTTAAATAATTCTGCACAATATTATATTAATTATCATGAGCTTTGAAAGATTTTAAACGTGTTTAATAAAAGATTTATTTCAAACAGTTTTTCTATGCATCAGGGTAAAATATTATATTATATTATATTATATTATATATATATATATATATATATATATATATATATATATATATATATTCAATTGATTAAGAGACTTACAGATACTTTTTTTCAAACATAGAAATCATATTTGATTTGCATTTTTCCCCCTCATATATTAAAAGTTCAGCAGTAGAAATGATTTGATTATTTATTTATTTATTTATTTATTGGCGTTTAAATTATTATGTTTAGATTAAAGAAAACTTTCCCTGTAAGTTTAGAATAAAACTTTTTAAGTAATTTTATAAAATTTTCTTTCTGAATATTTTTTGAAATATTCATATGATATATTAAGAACAGCCCATAATAAAATGTTATTTTTGTAATGTTTAAAATATACCAATTTTTCTCCCCCAATATAAAGGAAAAATAAAGGCAGCATTTCAAGAAATGAGGCAAAAGTGCAATTTTAGTAATTGCTCTGGATACCCTTTTATACAGTAACACCAATGAGTAAATTATCAATTAAGTTAATCCAATTCTTTATCTTAAAAATGATGAAAGGCAATAAGCTTGAAATTATTAAAACAACAACAAAATTATAATTAAAATATATGGCTAAAAAAAGATTCATTAAAAAAATTTATTGGTTTATATGTACTGCATTTTTTTTTCCAACTGCAAAATGCTTTTTATACATAATGGTCAAGAAGATTTCATAACTGCAAAGGTGCAATGTAACAAATAAAATGTAACAATTGAAATGAAAAAGAGCATCTTAGTATGTTAATACAAACCCCAGGCACTTCCATTCAAAGCTGGAGGTGTAGTTGGTTCTTCAGAAACATCCCCTTGCAGAGATGGCTATAATAATGAATATAATTATTAAAATGTTTAATAAATCCCTAGTTTAAAGTTATATTTTTGAAACACATTGAAAAGTTACAAAATTAGTGCTAGTAAAAGTTAAAGAGAAAATTGTACAAATTACTTACAAATTCTTGATTGAAGTTATTGCTAGTGACTCCTATTCCCCGTCCATCAGCAATGCCATTATTACTCACACCATTATTGTCTGATAATTTTCCTTTTCCTTTCCCTTTGTGGTTATAAAAACCACTGCCATTCTTTGTCATGTGTTTATTATTTTCCTGCTAATCAAGAAAAGAGGAATCAAGAAAAAAGGCAATAAATTTTGCAATGTTGTTTTGTTGCTATTAATAAAACATTTTAATGAATTTAAAAGGGAAACTATAGTTAAAAGTAGCACAGGAGAAAATCCATAACCAGAAAACTATTTGAGATCAAATTAATCAAGAAAATACAAATTAAATCAATTTGTAACCCACTTAAAAAAGTTGTTTATCATGAATGTACTTTAAGCTTTAGCATCTAATAATTAAATGCTAAGTTCATCTTGCTAAAGTTGTTCCTTTTTTTCTTTTTGGTGAAAGTTAAATATTGCAGATGCTTACATAAATTTAAAACCAATTCTTAATATTTCTGAAGAATTATAATTGATTCAATAAAATCCAATGCCAAAATTAAAAATGCACTCTAATTAAGTTCAAAATTTCACCAATATTACCTTGTACAATATCTAAATTTAAGAATTTCAACTCTTACATTATATTGCACAACACTTTTATGAACACTCTTAAACCCCTGATGAGCTGTGTTATCACATTGAAACCATCACTTTCTAAAAATTATTTCTAAACATGTGGTAGCTTCTAATCAAAACCAAAGGCTCTAAAATAATATTCTAACTTGAATAATTACCTGTTAATGTTAGTACACTAGTTAATATCCCTGTTACATTAATGCCATGCCAAAATGTACCATTTTTAATGATTTTTCTCAATACTTTTCTCCCCCCCCCCTCATCAAGCAAACAAAATATCAAAATGTCTTCATAAAATTGTTGTATGAAAGCTGTGTACACATAGACATTTTCTTCCAAATCAAATTGCAAAAGAAGTTTACCAAACTTGACACCTTTTTAGGTAGTTTCAGAGACATACCATCTAAAACCATCTACTCTACCACTTGCAATATGTTAGCAAAACTTATCTGCTTTTCTTCCTCTGACTCTCTTACTTAAACGATTGATAATTAATGGGGGGGGGGGGGTTCCATAAGTTTTGTGGGTGAGGAATCTATTTACATTTGAGTAAATTTTATATGAATAGAATTGTTGAAATTTTCATTCTTCAGTTGCATTTCTCTTATATTAGAAAGCAACCATATTATGGGGATATTAAATATATTTTCAAATATAATATAGTTTCCTTAACTTTTAAAAGATTTTAAATTATGTTTCTTGATAACTAATAATAAGACAATGTTAAGTGTATTTAGTATAAATACCACATAAAAAAATTGCCGTTTTTAGTTTTACTTAAAGATTACTAATTACTAAAATTGTTTATCTTTTATTTAATTTTTTTATGTTGTTAAGATTGTATAAGTAGTTATTGATAATGTTGTATGCTTTAGTTTTTCCATAAATAAATAATGAATATTTATGTTACAAACCAAAAAAGAAGTATTTATTATTCATATGAAGAATAGGTTGTAGATGTATGATAGTACTCCAGTGAAAATCAACACACTCCCTCTCCCATAGTGCAGTCCGTGATAATTTTTTTGCAAAGGTATTTTCTTTTCCTTTAGACTCTAAATGTGTACATTAATTAGATAATTTATAAAAATTCAGAAAATTTGATTATGCATTTCGAAGGATTAAGTTAGATTATTTTAAAAGCTACAATATAGTGAATGACATATTTAATACCTTTGCATATGAAAGAGAAATGCGGAAGTCATGTCTGCTGTGTGGCCTGCGCGAAAGAAGAGCTTGACTATTACATGATGAACCATTGAAGCCATTATCCATTCCATAATAATGAACATCGTTGACTGAAGAATGGGCGTCGTCAAAATCTAAAATTCAAAAAATGTATAAAAATATATAGTACAAAAATTAACTCTTGTGAAACGGATGCATAGAGAAGATGTTTTCATACTGGACAAGACTTAGAAAATGCCAATAATACATACAGATTGCAAGAAAAAAAGTACTTTTAAATGATAAAATATGCAATGATATACAAAAGAAATCCTATTTTATTCAAATAATTAAAATTACATTTAATATTGAAAAATGCATTTTAATGCAATTTAAGTACTTAAAGAAACAATTATTGACGCAAAATGTGAAAAAGAAAGGAAAAAATATATACATTTAACTGTATGAAATACTAAAAGACCATTATAATTAAATGTAAAATGCTTTAAATGTAAATGGATGATCTTAAAACACTGATCAATGAGGCGATAGACATTACACAATTTACTTTCAAAATAGTGTACCATTTTATTTTGCTTTGAGCAAACAATTTTTAAACCATCTATTTTACAATCAATAATTTAGAATTGTTTGAAGTATATTAGGTTTAGATCATTTATAAGTCATTATCACCAAAAAAAATATATCTATGAATATATTTTTCTTAAACTTGCATAATTCCCATTTCTCCAATAAGAAATAAAATTATTTTTTAAACATAACTGCATAGATGAAATTGATAGTAATTACAAATGAGAAAAGTTATAAGAGCCACTTCAAAATTAGCATTTTATACTAGAAAGCAACTATTTCTATATTTTTAAAAAAATCTATGAATTTACACACACTTCCCAACACCACTCTGACTCCAGACAGCAAAATATTAATATATACTGTTAATCTTTAGAAGGAAGTATGAATTAATAGTGTCATCTGTTAGAAAATACTTAAATCTAAAAACTCTAAACACACATATCAAATGTCTGTTAGATGAGTTTTAGCTGCAATGCTAGGATGCAGCTTACAGACTTGAAGTGAATCAGGTAGACATGTATATATTTATCACCATAACTCACTTTCAAGAAGTTAAAGAAGAAAAACAAATAATCAACAGGAAACCATAATAAAATAATAACTTTTAATAATTAAATTAAAATAATAGATTTAAATAAGAAAATAATTAGCATATTCAATGCTAATTTATGCATTTCAAAATTGTCCCCATATTAAAATCATAATGTCCACATACATCATGTCTTAATTGTTAGTGTATTTATAGTGACAATCAGACACCATACAAATACTTACAATCAAGTATATATATTTTTTTAAAAACCCTATTAAGAACCTAATTTAGTAATGCTATAACTTATGTGGCTCACAAAAAAATTATGTAGTAATATAAAAAGTACAGTACAAATAATACTAAATACAGTACAGAAAAATCAAAGAAAAAATATAGCAATTATTAACACTTTTATTCATATTTGATATTTCAACTATCTTAATAAATCTCGTGTTTTTTCATATTTCCTTAAAAAAAA